>JAGGAV010015583.1:0-53890 GCA_017657295.1 Termitomyces sp. DKA64 | reverse complement strand
AGGGAGAGGGCAGCAGTCTTGGCTGGGTTGAGGGGGAAGAACTCAGCTTGGAAATCCTTCTCAAACTCTATCCAACTAGCAAAACTCTCTACTCCTCCTGAATGCCAGAAGATGCACAATGTATAGGTCAAAGCTTGGCCTGTCTTCATATAGGAGAGGACCAGGCAATCTTGAGGGCATCAGAGGCAAAGGCTTCACCACTCAGCTGAATATAGGTCATACAGGACTGGAGGAAACATTCCCCAACCTTACAGTCCTCATCAAAGATGTCAGGGAGTGCAAGGTGAGGAAGTTTGGAGTGGGGAGCCAAAAGGCCTGAATTAGGGGCCAGGGTGGACCTTTGTGCAGCTGCTGGAGATGTAGGGGGAGTGGTAGGAGCAAGGGGGAAGCATTCCAGAAGGGTTTGGAGGGAGAGGGACACAGCTTTAGTAGTTTGGTGTAGTCCAGTGAGTTTGGCAGTGTGGGAGGTAAGGGAAGCTTGGGTAAGTTGGACCTGTATCTTTAGAGCCAACAAGTGACTCCAGGCTTCATCCTGGGATCTTAAAGTGTCAGGGGGAGGTGCTGGAGGGGCTGGCTGGGTCATAGTGAAAGCACAGAGAGTAACAAGTTGCTGGTGGGAGAGAGACCTTTCAGTTGCACTGACTTATTGGAACAATTACTTATCAGAACAATTGAAAAGGGAGCTCCTAGACTGACACTAGAGACTTGTTCTGCTGTAAGGACAACCTCTGGAGGCAGTGGCTAAGTCATACAACTGGCAGAGGGAGATCCAAAGTCTTTTCAGTACTGTATAAGGGTCTATGGACATAATACTCACCTGGCAGAGGGAGATTCAAACAGAATGAGTCTAAGGAGCTCCCTGGCCAGGTGTGATACTTCAGAAAAACTTCTAACCCTGACCCAAAGGTGCAAACTCTGGAAATTGCTATAACTAAAACAGGAAAATGAGGAAAAAAATTAGTCTGTGTGACTTGGTCTCTGTACACAGGAGGGAACATTTGATCAATGGAATAAAAACACTTACTGCCACATTGTCATCAATCACACAGCTGCCAATGTCATCCTCACATTTTTTGCGAAGTCTGCCTCCAATAATGTGAGAGACATATAATAGACACTGTTTACATTTTCCCAACACTGTTCAATGAAATTCAACTCACAGTAAATCTTTGGCAAGAATGACATCTTGAATGTGCATACTTGGCATTCTGTCTCAAGAATACATAACACATTTTGGGTCAACAAAATTAGATTGATCAAACAAGACATGGCATTGACAGCAAGAGGTAGCACTAGGAGCACAGTTAAAGCTCTTCCTACACTGTACTTTGAGCTTTAATTCTGTGATAAGTCCTCCCTCAAAGTATCATTGTTATTCCTTTAAACATGCCATGAGCCATGTAAAATGATGAAGGGCTTCCATTGTTATGATTTATTGTGTAACCACCATCAGTGATCAACCCCTCCATGATACCACACTGTCACATCTCTTTGTTATGCACCAGAAAATGGAATTGTGCATGTATATATATTTCTACTCATATAGACAGATGCCTTCAGCTGATCATATGCAGACTGAGGGTGAGCCCAATCACAACTACAGATGCCAAATAATGTACTAGCATGCATCAGCAAAAAGTCCAATAGAACATATGGGTAAATTATGGCACTTATGCTGACTGGAATATAATATATTAGTTATTATATCAGGCCAAGGCAGAAAAATCTGTCACCCTCATTACAGGACTTATTTAGTTGGACAAAAATAATATGTTCTACAAAAGGGAACCAGTACAAGGATAGGTATATAATTTGCTTCCAGGATCTGTGCTTATTGAAGATCACTATATATTCAGGGTCATATCATGCTTGCTTACAAGGTGGCACACATAGAAATTTTCAGAATATCAACTGATGTTTGAATTTCATGTTGTAACACAGATACAACAACAATAGCAGAACAAAAGTAACACCAAATCCAAGCACACAGTTTATGAGCAACAATACAAACAGCAGTGCAACAGAAAATAAAAGTTCAAGTGTCCATCCACATTGCACTTTCTCTTTGTCATTGTCCCATACAATTTGGCACCTCTTGCATTTGTTAGGAGGCCAAGGCTATTTCTAGATGACATCATAATTAGCCAGCCATTCTGGCTTGAACCTCCAGAGAATATATAGGAGTATGTTTGCCACAATATATGCTAAAAAAACCTCTTTATATGTTGTTTGATTATACAATGTGTAAACTCTTAGCTGTGTTCTTGGAGGTAAATTGCAAATAAACAAATCTTTTATTTTATTAAGCTATACTGGGTTCATTCCAAGGTTATGTTGTGCAAAGACAAGCCAAGATGGTGGTTGTAAAATATGGACATATCTAAAATGATGGCAAAAGAAAGAAAGGTTGCTAAGGCAACAAATGCTTTACAAAAGCTATGCATCATACTAATCAAGTTTTAATCATGGCAAAAAAGATATTGATAGCCACACTTGTAAGGTAATGCAGATACATGTAGCTCAGACTATTTATAAAATGCCTTAATATGTCAGTGGACAAGGGCTGTCAACAATTTTACAAGTCATGATTCAAGTCATGATTCAAGCAATTCCTGGGTCTTTTGCATCATCAAATTCATGGAATAACATGTTGTTTGTTTATTGTAATGCATGGGAGGTTTTCCCAAATTAAAACATGCAAATAGGCTGATCCAATTAGTATAAAAGGGCCAAAAGCCTAAGTATGGCTCCACATTGTTGGTCCAGCATATCTTATATGGGCAATGGCAGTAGTTATAAATCTGTCCATAATCATGCTCTTTTTTGAAATTGTGCAGGGGCAGTAAAAGTGAATAAAAAGTTGAAAATGACCATAGCCTGCAATGTTCAGGGTCCCAGAAGAAATAGAGTTTTTCTTAATGGGCAGCCATTACACAACATTCTTCCTGGGTTGCAGGAATCACACACTGAATTTTGGAGAACTGTAAGTTGGCATATGTGTCAAACATATTAATAGCACTGTTTGTAGACATTAGATTGTCCTTTGCTAAAGAAGAGAATGAAATAACTACTCACTAAGCATGGATTTATAAGTATACACCAGAGGAATAAGCAAATGAATGTTGAAGAAGGCAATGGTTTATATAGGTCATTATAAGTAATGGGGCAGCCATCATTTGCAAGAAAGGTATATACCACATAGAAGGGGCAAGTGATGCCCTAAGAACATTGTGATAAAAGGGCTAGACAATGATGTCCTCTGCATTGAAAAGTGCTTACAGCAATCAGTGTTGAACTCATAGAAGATAGTCTTGACATGACATTTATACACTAAGAGTTGTTAATAATACTCAGTGGGCAAAAACATAGGGAATGATCATTGAAATTACCAAAGAGAGTCTTGATAAAGTGCTTACACACTGAGGATTGCTTACAATTCTCAGTTGCTTGCAATTCTCAGTAAGCAGGGATCTAGGCCTAGGATAGAATAGATTGTGATGGAAGATAAAATTTTGGGATTTAGTAAGAATAGATATCTCTTTGATCTGATGCTATGATTGTCATCACCACCATTGCATTGCTTGCACTTCATGTGTTCCTGCTAGTGCCTACTTTCCTCCTGTTCTTGCAAGTGTTCCTTGTTACAAGGCCTTTCTTTCTTTCACCAAAACTGTTCCTGATGGACTATTGAGGTGGGCAATGGCATTTATGGCCTTGGAGGTGGGGCCAGATTGTTCTGTTTGCCTACAAATAATACTATCATCAACTATAAAAAATTCAATGGAAAAAAAATCCAAGTTATCTTTCAAAATGGAAATAGTTGCTAATGTCATGCATTATCAACATTGTTCCTATCATTAGTCAGTGTTGTCCATCACAGTTATTAAGACCCTCTGCTCATTCCATTGGAAACTGCCATCATTCCAGTGCAAACTGCCATCATTCAAAACAATCAATATTCCTGTAAGGGCAACCTCTAAGAGTGATGGCTAAATCACACAGCTAGCAGAGGAGAATCCAAAGTATATTAGAAATGGTAACCAACAATACAAATAATGACTAATCACCTAGCAAACAGGAATCCAAAGAGAACAAGTCTAAGGATCTCCATTGCTTGGTGCAATGCATCAGTTGGTGGCAGAGACATGGAAATGAGTGTACAGACAACCGGAGCTAACCCTAACCTCAGGAAAGTACTCAACAGGGGATTATGGCAAGTTCTGGGGATTTCCAGAAAAGGAAAAAGACTCCAAGAGATTTCTGGGGATCTGGAGAGTGCCCCAGAAGTGTTGCAAGAGCCTTGAGGAAGGGGAGTGGGTCCAGGAGAGTTGGCATAGGTCAGGTACAGAGGTTGGAAATGGAAGTCCCCTGATATCACCCCCCCTCTAGCATGTGGCATTCCGACATGTGGGGTAAAAGAAGTTCTGGATCACCTGGTCAGCTGGTGAGATGGGATAGATCCCTTGGATGGCTTGGGGTGTGTCTGGGTGCCTCTGGTGGAACTTCCTGATGAGTCTAAATGTGTGCATGTTCTCCTGAGGTTTCCAGGAGATGTCCTTAACTCCATAGCCCTTCCACTTCACTTTGTATTGTAGCCACTGCTGGAATAGGCAACCATTCAAGATTTTCTCCACCTTGTACTCCTCATGGTTGTTGACCACCACCAAGGCTGACAGGGGTGCTGAGCATTGCCCCAGAATAGAGTCTACTAGGGCTGGTGTTAGTTTGACTACATTGAATACCAGATGAAGCTGCCAAATTCTGGCAGGGAGCTGGAGTCATTGAGCTAGGGATCCTACCTGCCATTCTATCATAGACCCAGTAGTCAGTGCCAGAGCTTTTTTGATGGTTGGGTGGTCATAATATCAGAGGCATCCAAGTAAACTCAATCTCCAGATGTAAGGGCAACCTCTGGGAGTGACAGCTAAATTGAGGATGACCTCCAGGAGTGATGGCTAAATCACACAGCTAGCAGAGAGGAATCTGAAGTATATTAGAATTGTAATCAACAATACAAATGGTAAACTAATCACCTAGCAGAGGGAAATCTGAAGAGAACAAGTCTAAGGATCCCTGCTGCTTGATGCAGTGCATCAGGGGGTGGCAGAGGCATGGAAACAACTGTGTAGATGACTGGAGTTAGCTGAAGTATGCAACAATGGATCATGGAGAGTTTTGGGGGTCTCTGGAGATCTTTGGGGACTCATAGAACACTTCTGAGCTGTTGAAGAAGCCTCAGGGAAGTGGAAATGGGCAAGGAGAGTTAGTGTCAGACAGGGGTGGAGGTTGGAAAAGGGTAGTCCCCTGACATCACCCACTCTAGCATGCAGTATCTCAATATGTGGGGTAGAAAAAGTTCTGGATTGCCTGGTCTGCCAGGGAGGGGATATATTCCTCTGATGGCTTGTGGTGCATCCAAATGTTGTTAGTGGAACTCCCTGACCAGTCTGGGCATGTGCACATTCTCATAGGGTTCCCAGGAAATGTCCTTGATTCTGTAGCCTTTTCACTTCACCTTGTACTGTAGTCCCTGCCAGAATAGACAGCTGTCCAGAATTTCTTCCACCTTGTACTCCTTGCTGTTGTTGACCACCATCTAGAGGAGGTGGAGGTGCCAGGCATCATCCCAAGTAAGGGTCCACTGGGGCCAGAGTCAGTTTGACCATGTTGAAGACCAGATGGAGCTGGCACATTCCTGTGGGGAGCTGGAGTTGATAAGCTAGGGGTCCTACCTGCCATTCTACCATGAAGGGTCCTAATTGTTGGTGCAAGAGCTTCTTTGACAGCTGTGTGGTTGTAATATCAGAGGCATCCAGGTAGACTTGATCTCCAGGCTTGTACTGGGGCACCAGGGTCCTTTTGCAGTTGTAGTATCATGCCATGGTGTCCTTCACCTTTGGCAGTGCTGCCCAGGCTTCCTCCTGCACAATCTTCATCCAGTCCATGAACTTGTCCACAGCCTCATTCTCCAAAGGTCAGGCCCAGGGTTCAAAGCTCATGCATGGGTGACATCTGGTGTCTAGGAAGAAGGGTGAAAACTGGGTGGCTGCACAAATATGGTTGTTGTACTGGAACTTGGCATTGGAGAGGAGTTTGTCCCAGTTGTCCTGGTGCTTGTTGCAGAAGAGGTGGAGGTATTATTCAAGCTCCTGGCTCATGCACTTCGTTTGGCCATCAGACTGTGGGTGGTAGGTGGTGGAGGTGTGCAGCTTCACATTGAGTAGTCAGTAGAGCTCCTGAATGAAATCTGCCATAAATTGTGGGCCTCAGTTGAATACATAGACATCAGAGAGGCTATGCAACTTTCAGACATTTCTATGGTATAGGTTAGCAGTGCCCATGGTGGAGCAAGTGGTGTGAGTAGGGATGAAATGTGCTCACTTGCCATAGAGGTCCACCACTACCATGATGGCATCATAGCCATGAGCATCAGAGAGTTCTATGATGAAGTCTCCCAATGCAATGCTCCATTACTCTCTGGAGATAGGCAGGGGGTGCAGCTGGCCAGAGGAAAGGCAGTGTTGGGGCTTAGTTCAGAGACAGAGATTGCATGTACTAGTGTAGGATCCAATATACTGGGACATCTGAGGCCACCAGTAGTTCCAGGACACCAGCTCCAGCATTTTCCACCAGCTGGGGTGTCCTGCAATCTGGGAGTTGTGGTGTTGCTCTACAGTCCTCCAGCAGAGCTCTGGGTTGTTGGGCATGTAGATACAATCCTAGAAGGTCAGGAGTCCATTGCAGAGGGCCCATTTGTCTGCATAGACTGACTTGGCACTGGTGGTGCATCCAGACTTGAATGCCTTGGCAACCTGAGTAACAAGTTCCTCTTGCAGACTGTCCCAATTGCTCCACTGGATATCCCAAAGGATATCCACCTCTGCCCTCTTGAGGGCTAGGCCTTCCATGGCTTGGATTGCAAACAACTCAGGCTGGAGGAGCATGATGTTACTGTTGTCATCTCCTCTGGTGCCATGGTCTGCTTTCCAAGACATGGCATCTGGCTTCCCCATGCTCTAGCCTGGCTTGTGGTGCAGCAAGAAGTTGAAGTTGGCTAAATAGAGGGACCATCAGGCCTGTTGGCAATTAAGCTTCTTGGCCATTTGGAAATACTCAAGGTTTTTGTGATCCATTCAGACTTTGAACTTGTGCCATATGCCCTCCAGGAAATACTGCCATTCTTCAAAGGACCATATGATGGCCAGCATCTCCTTGTTATGGATTTTGTAGTTGTGCTTGACTGCATTCAGACTCTTTGAGTAGAAGGCCACCAGATGCCACTTTCTATCCTCCTAGGATTGTTGTGACAGAATGGCTCTGGTGGCAAGGTCAGAGCTGTCAGCTTCCACCCAGAAGGGGGAGTTGTCATCTGGAAAAAGCAGAACAGGTCTAGAGGTGATGGCACACTTGAGATTGTCAAAAGCTGTCTCTTCCAGGGACTGCCATCTCCAGGTGGCATCTATAGTGGTGAGGTCAAACAATGGTTGGGCATGATGGGAGAAATCCTGGATGAACCTCTAGTAGAAGTTGGTGAACCCTAAGAAGGCCTGCACTTCCTTCTTGTTCTTGGGCTCTGGCCACTCTGCCACACCTGCCACCTTTACCAGATCCATCTCCACAGCTCCATGTGAGATGATCAACTTGAGATACTTAATCTGAATTTGCTCTAACTCACACTTCTCCAGTTTGAGGTAGAGTTGGTGAAGGCAGAGGCATTCCAAGACAATGTGCATGACCCAGCAGTGCTCCTCTAGCATTTTAGTGTAGATGAAGATGTTGTCAAGGTATACACACACTATGCCTTTCACTATCAGGTCCTGGAAGATATTGTTCATCATTGTCTGGAATGTGGTGGGGCTGTTGGTGAGTCCAAAAAACATGACAAGAGGCTCAAACAATCTCTGGTTAGTCCAGAAGGCAGTCTTCCACTCATCTCTATAAGGGTGCCCTTCAGGAGTGATGGCTAAATCATGCAGCTAGCAGAGGGGAATCCAAAGTATATTAGAAACAGTAATCAATGATACAAATGGTAACTAATCACCTAGCAGAGGGGAATCCAAAGAGAACAAGTCTAAGGATCCCCACTGCTTGGTGTGGTGCATTAGGGGGTAGCAGAGGCATGGGAACAACTGTGTAGATGACTGGAGCTAGCTGAAGTGTGCAACAATGAATCACAGAGAGTTCTAAGAGTCTCTGGAGATCTCTGGGGATCCATAGAGTGCCCTAGAGCTGTTGAACAAACCTCAGGAAAGTGGAAACAGGCAAAGAGAGTCAGTGTCAGACAGGGGCAGAGGTCTGAAAGAGTAGTCCCCTAACAGTCTCCCTCCTGGATCCATATGTTGTTGTAGCCCCACCAAATGTCTAATTTGGTGAAGTACCATGCATCCTAGAGATTGTTGATGAGCTCAGAGATGAGGGAGAGGTGGTAGCCATTCTTCACTGTCATGGCATTAAGCACCCAGTAGTCCTGGACCAGTTGGAGGGAGCTGTCCTTCTTTTTGATAAAGAAGACTGGAGAGGCCATTGGGAATTTGGAGGGGCAGATGCAACTGGGGGCTAAGTTCTCCTGTAAGAAGGCATTGAGTTTGTCTTGCTCCTTTGGTGCTAGTGGATAGACCTTATAGCTAGCAGGCTTAGAGTCTGGTATTAATTTGATGGCATGGTCCCACTATTTGTGCTCCAGAAGCAAGTCAAATGAGGCCTTGGAGAACACATCCTCAAATGCATGAAGATATGGAGGTATGATGTCCCAGAGCTCCTGGGGCACAGAGTTAGCCACAAAGGCCTGGGCCAGCTGCTGAGAGGTGGTCTGGCTGGCTTGGATCTCTGTGATAGAGGGCAGGGAGTGTAGGGTGGTGGTGTATATCCAATCTCCAGTCTCCACTGCTTTGTCCAGGGACTCCAGGTCATGTGAGCTGCAAAACTCCCCTAACAAATCCTTCTCCAGGACCCCACCAGCACTCTGGTCATCCTCATAGAGGGACTCTTTATGAGAGAATGCCAAGGGTGGGGGGTCCAGAAGATCCAGATCTGTGAAGGGGAAATGGCCTGTGTGGTAAGGCCAAATGGCTGTGCACTCTCAAACTGCAGCCCAACACTGTTTTCTGACCTCAGTGGCATAGGTGGCACACCTCCAGAGACATTGGCTCATGGTCACCTTGCCCCAGGCCCAGTTTAACTTGGGGTTGTGCTCCCAAAGCCAGGTGAATCCAAGGATCATGTCCTGCTTACCTAGGCTGGTGATGGTGAAAACAGCCTGCTCTGCCTAGTTCTGATAGCAGAGAACAAGGTCAACCACAGAGTTGATGGCCCCAGCCTTGTTGAGCATTCCATTGATATTGAACACCAGAATAGGCTGGGACAGTGGCTGTATGGTCAGGCAGTGGTGCTTCCAAAACACAAGTCCAGGAATAACCCCATGGCACCACTATACAAGAGGGCAGTAACTCTGTGGGCCTGCTGGGTCTCTGTGGTCTCAATTTCTATGTCAAAGTGCAGGGAATTCACCAAGGGGTTTGCAGCTACCACATACTGCTGGGGCAATTGGCATTCCCATATGGAGCAGCCTGGATGAGGTCTGCCCAGTGTTGTTGGACCTGGCTTAGAGTTTGGAGTTGGTGTTTGTACATCTGGAGGGGGGTGCTGAGGTTCTGTTGTCCTAGAGTCATTGACATCAATGGAAGCAATTTCATTTCTATAGACAAACACACAAACTGGTTAGTACTTGGCAACAAAGGTGTACATCTCATCCACTGCTTGACTGAAATTCCTCCTCCAGACCTGGGAGGGGGGCACAAGTGCCACCCTCTTCTGGAGTCAACTCTGGTGTCAGCTCATCTGGCAAAGGGTCTCCAGCCATGTCCTTCACAGCCAACAGCTGCAGGGGAAGCTCCTCCTGCTCTGCCATGGAGAGGTAACATACCTTGAGACCCAACAGGCAGTGCCATGTGAAGTGCCCAGATTTCTGGCAATCTCTGGCACAGCAGTAGTGTGGCATAGCCTTGTTGGGTGGTGTCAATGTCCATGGGGATGCCTGTCAGTAAGAGTTGTGGGGCAGAGCTGGCTGGAGCAGAGGCAGGTGCCAGGAGAGCAGGGGCAGGGTACTGGAGAGTAGAGATGGGAGCAGGGTGGTGAGTTGGGTGTGTGTGACATAGCTCCTATTGGATCTCCATGAGCTGCCACTGATCCTGGGCTACTTTGTACCAGGAGGTGATCTGCTCATTATCTGGGTGGCCCTTGGTGAGGTCATCAATGCATTCCAGTAGTGCAGGGTGCAACCCATCCCAGAACATAAGGCATAGTTGGAGGGCATTGGAGTAGGCTGCTTGCTCAACTAGTGCCTGGAAGGAGTTGATATACTCATCCAGCATCTGCTTCCCTTGCCCATACTGTTCCTGGTTGTGTAGTGCTAAGGTGGTGGTTTTAGCAGGGTGGATTGGAAAGAACTCTGTGTCAAAGTCCTTTTTAAAGGCTGCCCAATCTGCAAAACTCCCAACACCTCTGGGGCATTGGAACACCTGTAGCACATAGGTGGAGGCATGTCCCATCTTCATGTATGACAAAATCCAGGCTATTTTCAGTATATCAGAATTGAAAGCATCCCTATTGAGATGGATGTATGTGAGGTGGAGGAAATGCTCTGCACTGGAGTAATTGCTGTCATATGTGCCTGGAAGCACAGGACAGGGAATACATGCTCAGGGGGCTACCAGAGCTTCTGGGAAGGTGGTGGAAGCCACTGGGGGTGTTTTCATGGCTGGGAGTGGCATGGAGATAGGGGTCAGGCACTTTAGTAGTGCCTGGAGGGACTGGGAGATGAGTTCAGTGATTTTGTGGAGGGTGGAGAGTTTGATCATGTGATGTGTGAGGGAAGATTGGGTCAATTGCACCTGGTTCTCTAGGTGTAGCAGGTGAGTCCAGGCCTTGTCCTGTGGGGCCAGGGCCTCCAAGGGAGTATCTGGATTGGCTGGTTGAGACATAGAATTCTGCAGGTGCTTAAGCCTGGTGGAGAAGTGACAGATAGCAGCTCAGATATTACTTGCAGGCTATGAGGGGCTTCCAGACCAGGATAGGAGACTTGTTCTGCTGTAAGGGCAACCTCTAGGAGCAATAGCTAAATCATGCAGCTAGCAGAGGGGAATCCAAAGTATATTAGAACTGTAATCAACAATACAAATGGTAAACTAATCACCTAGCAGAGGGGAATCTGAAGAGAACAAGTCTAAAGATCCCCACTGCTTAGTGTGGTGCATTGGGGGGCAGGAGAGGCATGGGAATGACTGTAGGTGACTGGAGTTAGCTGAAGTGTGCAATGATGGATCATGGAGAGTTCCAGGGGTCTCTGGAGATCTCTGGCAACCCATAGAGCACCCTGGAGCCATTAAATGAGCCTTGGGGAAGTGGAAACAGGTGAGGAGAATTGGTGTTGGACAGGGGTGGAGGTTGGAAAAGGGTAGTCCCCTGCATTAGGCTGGTACTTGGGTGCTGGGGTCCTTCCATGATTGTAATATTGTGCCATGTTGTCCTTTGCCTTTGCCAGAGCTGCCTGGGCCTCCTCCTGTGTAATCTTCATCCAATCCACAAACTTGTTCATGGCTTCATTGTCCAAAGGTCAGGCCTGGGGTTCAAAGCCCATGTGTGCATGATGTCCAGTGTCCAGGAAGAAGGGCAAAACTTGAGTGGCTGCATGAATGTGGTTGTTGTACTGGAACTTGGCCTTGGGAAGGAGTTTGTCCCAGTCATCCTGGTGCTCATTGCAAAAGAGGCAGAGATATTGCTTGAGTTCCTGGTTCACACATTCAGTCTGGCTGTTGGACTGTGGGTGGTAGGCTGTCAGGGGACTGTTCATACCAGACCCTCTGGTTTGTTTCCTTTGTTCCAAGCCTGCCTTTCATTGTCATCCTCCCATCTTCTGGTGACAAATACTTTCAACTAAGGGCTATCTTTTGGCCATATTTTCACATGGTCACATGCCATGAGTCTGGAGATCAAGGCCATTTACAATGGATTTCCATTTTCAGTACAATCTCCAGCATGCACTTGGGCCTCTTACAAAACCCTATATTGATAAGTATAAATGATCACTGATGGCTCTGTTCTACCATAACAGATCCTGGAGCACTGGTAGATAATCAGGCATTAGAAGGGCAAGAAGAGACAGAGAGATTATGTAAATAGAGGGAAAACTGACAATGTGTATGGATGGAAGCATTGATAGAATACATCGGAATCATCAAAAGCAGCATCGAAATATCAACAAATATAAATGATTTCGAGGCTTCGATGATGTTTTTGCATCCGAGCCTCGATCCAAAACATGAATATACGGTGCCCTGGCCGCATACTTCGGACCCAGGGAACTGGAAAGTTTATACAGCCTATTATGAGTGGTCGACGGATTGGCTTCCTCGAGAAGCAAGCTTCGGCTGACAGGCGACAACTCAACGATTGTCCCCACGTCTATCTTCGTGGCTGCGTTCCTCTTCGTTGTCTGGGTAATCTGTTGAGCTGAAGTTGGGTTCCTGGTGTAATTCGTGTTCTAGCGCTGTGTGGTTCTCTTTTTCACCCCTCTTTCGACTGAGCAAGATGGTTGATTTCATGCTTGTCGATCCAAAGGGCTGGGAGTATGATCTTCATTCCGTGCGTCGTCGTTCCCTTCTGCCTGCTCTTACATGGACACCCACGCTCGTGATAGGTGTATTCAGCATATATAGGTTTTTTCCAGCTACATAGTATCCCTTGGTGTGTTCTCCTTTCTCCTTTCTCCTCCTCTCCCGTGCTGATGATTGGCGACGCAGGTACGACCGATCATGGGGTCACTTGTTCTCATCCTTCGAAGAGTTCCTTACGTTTTCATGGCCTACGATCACTGTTACTGACGCATGGACGGGTAAACCACACATTGTAACGAGACTTACGTCTATCGGAGCGTTTCTTAAGATGATTAAAACACGGTCCGTCTCTTCTAGTCTGTGCACCTTACCTCCACTCACTCCTTTCAGATTCGGCGAAACTCTCCCGCAAGCCCCTAACATCCTCCAAATAACGCCCTTTGAGACCTCCTCCCGGCACTTGCGTCACATCTCCGACTATGCCTCGTACAAGCGCCTACACTCCACGCTCCCCGCGGTCGTGCTCTCCGCATTGAAAGTGCGCATCAAGGCAGGGGAGCCGAAGGCCATCAGAGAGGTGTGGGAGAAGAGGGATCGGACGTTTTTGGCGATTGATTTCGAGTGGAGCGAGAGGAATGAGAGTAGTTGTTTGGAGTGGGGGTATGCGGCGGTTAGATGTGGCCATTTGGATGCGTGAGTTTGAGTTTTTTCGTCTGTCACATCTGACCTTGTTTCGGCAGCCTTGGACACTGGCCGCCGGATCCATCTTCGAATTACAGGTCAGGCTCACCCTCCAGTTTTCTGCTGCATTCGTTCACCTCGTCATAGAGCCGGACACGTGATCGTTAGTGAGTATGTGGACAAAGTCGTGAACAAACACTTTCGCAGTCATCCTTGGCACGTACGTCACCTGCTTCTCCTTTCATTGCACATCGTCTAATTGCCTTCCCTTCAGTACGCGGTACGCAGCGCCTTCTTTCTTTTGCTCAACCCGATTGACGCGCAGACACGAAACAGTTCGGCGAGAGTCAAGTCGTGTCCAAAGCAAGTCTGCCCGAGATCATCCAGGCCATTATCAGGTTTGCGCCACCTCATCTCATACTGCACGTCTAACTCTCCTTCTCCGGCCCAACAGTAGCCTCGCATCTCCAGATTCTGAAACAACACCCAACACGCTCGTCCTAGTCGCACATGGCATATCGGGCGACCTCGCCCGTCTGGAAGAGATGAGAATCAGTGCGTCCTTTCCCCTCGCTTTTAACAGCCCACCCTCACCACAACAGAACTCCCGCACAACCTCCTGGCAATCGACACCGCCGCCTTTGAACGCGCTCTGCACACCTCCGGCGCCCGCGGCCTTATGTTTGATCCGCGCACAAACCAGACCCGCATTCAGGGGTCAACTCTCTCGCTCGAAAATGCTGTTCGCTCCCTCGGCAGTCCTCAGGGCGACGTATCCGCGACATCTCCCGTCCAGGGCGTGACAATGCACAATGCAGGCAACGATGCGTATTTGGCGTTGTACGTTCTTCAGGCGCTGCTGGATCCGGGAACGAAGGCGCCGGTGCCGAAGGTGAAGAAGCCTGGTCTCAGTTCGGGTGCGGGTATAGTTGCAGGTGCGGGTACAGGTGCGGCTGCGGGTACGGGTGCGGCTGCGGGTTCGGTTGCGGGTCTAGGGAGGAATGTGGGTCCAGGTCCGGGTCTGGGCGTACGACCCATATCCACGGCCAGTTTGACGACGCCCGCGCAGATCATGGTTCCGATGCCGACGTCGATGCAGATGCCGATTTCTAGACCGCTGTCACTGGTGTTCGATGTGTCAAGTACCCCTGTCTCGGGAGCAGCGCCGGCGCCGAGGACATCCGTGGTCGGTGGGTATGATTTGGCGGAGGAGTTTGGAGCGATGAAGGTTGAGAGAGGGGCTGGCGAGAAGACGGGGGAGAAGGGGGAGAAGGATAAGGATAAAGGAAGTAGGGCGAGACGTGTCCCGGGCAGAACGAGTGCAGGCGCGGGTGCGGGTGCGAGTCCTGTTGGTACAGGAGGTCATGGGCGTGGTGGGTGGAATAATGGGAGTAAAGTGTGAGTACCTTTGGACTTGTGTGCAGACTTACTTGTGGACTTCAGCTTTGACTGTTATGCGTTGATGACTTGTTTATGTTAATACTTTTGCAATCTTACATGTATACAATAATATTGATGCCGATACGTAACGCCTTCTTTTACGTATATATATGCTTATAGCTGCCTTCATAATTATCGATGTAAATGCAGGGGGAAAGCAGCGCTTTAGGAGGCCTATGCACAAGGTTTACCTATTATTGTGTTAATTGCAGAGACGATAAATGTCGATACCTCCTTGTATTGAATGGTCTACATAAAAGAGTTGGTGAATGGTTAGTGAGCAAATGCCTGTGGTTGTTTGGCATGAAGCAGACTTTGTACGAGCTTAGACATAAAGAATTCACTTATCTGCCAACACCCAAATGTTGTCTGCCAGTTAACTGTTACCATTGTGTGATATATACATCCGCTATATAACTGATAGCTAAGCTCGCATCACATGAGCACGTCTCAGTATACAGTATACCTAGTGTATAAAAAGTCGAGTCCAATATAGAAAAGTCGAATAGCAATGATCCCTCTCCTCAACATCAGGAAATTGCGGAGATGCCGATGTGGAAGCAGAACGCTTCCTCACGAAGATAGACAAGAGCGGTTTGTTGTGTGGGGAAAACTGTAAACCTAGAAGTAGGGTCCAATATAGAAAAGTCGAATAGCAATGATCCCTCTAGTCAACATCAGGAGATTTCGGGGATGCCGGTGTGGAAGCAGAACACTTCCTAACGAAGATAGGCAAGGACGGATTGTTCTATGGGAAAAAGTGTGAGCCTCAAGACGTACTGAGTATTGCGCACCGAAAGAGTGTCCGTATTGAAACAATCGACGGCAGAAATTACTACGAATAGGGGCTAGAGAAGAGAAACTAAACAAGGGCACTCAACAAGCCCAAGTCAACAACGATCGGATCCAATCGATTATGCAATCAGAACATCTATTATTGATCCATGAGCGATTAAACGGAAGTTGAACCAACCGACACGGCGAGCGCAATGCTGAGGCGGCGCGCGAGACCAAGACTTATCGGGATCACAAACGGAAACGGCGAGCACAATGCCCAGGCGACGTGTGAAACGATCATGAAGCAATATCGAGAGCGAGAATTCAATGTAAGCAGATTCTCGAGCCCTACTCCTCAGCTCAATCGAGGGGGGGGGGGGGGATTCATTCTGTTGAACGCCTCCTTATTTAGACAGCAGGAAGTTGATCCAAAAATATGGCCAAAGATCAGAATTATAAATCAGACCAGCAGTCGATTTCACAACAATATGTCATTCTCTTCAAAATCCCCAATCTTCTCCCTATTTGTCGCGATCATCTGCTCCTTTGCCCTCGCCTCGACTCCGACTATTCTGCTTAGATACCATGAAGTGCTGAATAGACTTGACATCTCCCTCTCCCAGTTGTTTTATTGAGCCAAAGTCTCTAGAGGTTGCCCTTACAGAAGCTATGTAAAGCCACAAAGAGAATCAAGACTGCTAGAATTGAAAAATGGCAAAATGGAAATGATGATGTAACAGACCAACCTCAACAGATTGATTCATGCTGGTGATATCCCACAAGTTCCTATTGTTGGTATGGTGATGGCCCTCTGATTGGCTAATATGGCATTGCCAGATGAAAGAAAGAAGAAAAAAAAAAAAAACACCTTCTTTCAGTTGCAGAGTCTTTGTATAACATGATATATCTGGACTTGAAAAAGAAGGTCATAGAGTCTGCTGATGCCAGGCAATGGGAGGATTTTAAAGATTATTTGATGTGTGATAGAACAATTATGGTGCTTTATGCAAGGCCTGGACAAAATGGGAATGCATATTACACAGGAAGGGTAATCATGGTCTTAATGTTCAGGTATACTGTCATTATCTTTGATTACATTTACTCCCTTGATTTTCCAGTTCAAAATACACTGTCAAATCTATGCATTGTCCATTATTGTCATGGATTAACTCATGATCAGGCTGTATTTGAGCACATATGGTCTTTCAAAAAACCAGACTTTTTATTCAAAGGTGGGGAATCTGCATGGGCTGATTCTGCCTACATTGTTGCCTCCAACTATGATCCTAACTTATTGCCAGCCAGCTTTGTAGACATACAAAATACTTGTGTAGGTCATGTGTCAATATCTTGGGAATCATGACCACAAACTTGCCTGTCAATGGATCACAGTTGCAATCATCTTGCATAGCCTCATTATTGATATTGAAGGATATGAATTGACTGCAGAATTCATGCACATGCACACCCAGGCTTAGGAAATTGATGTTTTGGGGTGGGTGAGACATGAAGTTTGATGGTGAGGCAGATGATGCAGGAGAAAACAAAAGACATCAATTGATAGCTGAATTACTAGCCTAGTAACAACAGCAAGCATTGTAATGTAAATTAGTCATTGCTAGGTAGTGGAATACCAAGTGGTATCACTTTTTTTAGTAAAGGGGGGAATAACATTTGCAATCACCTGGATTGGAGAAGCTCTCAAATCAATTGAGAAGAACTGCAAATAGCTAAAGCAGAGAAAGAGCTGTGAACATGAATGCACTTCTTTGGAAAAGGCTGAAGCATAGCCTGATGTTCAAGAGCTATAAAATAGTGGAAGATCTCTGCCATCTAGATATTTAATATGTTCTTCTATGTCCTGACTGCTCTCATAATCCTGTGAGCCATTGTCATTACCATCAAGCCTCTTCAATTACTAGTAAGATACTTGATGTGTTCCTTATAAGATGAATAAAGAGTATAAAGACATTTTTCAGGTACACCAAGTAATAGAGAGTAAGTACACATCCTTCAATTTTGTTTAAAACTTGCTTGGAAAAGAGTATACATGCAATATCTTTGTGAATATGGCTTTAGTTGATCCAATGTTTTTCTAAAGAGAAAATTATCATGAATGAATAATCATGCTATATAATAAGACTGGTACTCATATTTTCTTTCTGTATCCCATGGAGAGCACCATGATTTGGTTTCTTTTCCAATCATATGGGGAGAAGCCAACTTAGTCTATTGTCTCATTGGTCCACAACGGGAGTGTGGACTTTGATTGAGCCACAATGTAAATAGGGTATAAAGAATGTGGGACACAGTAAATAGAATAAGCTAGAGTAGTGCATACAGAGGAAGGAGTCAACAAAAAAGCAATGATATTTGCTAATTGCAAAATTATGGATTATACTGTGACCACCTGTGACTACTTGTATAATCATCTCCACTCTGTATTGTGAGCTCCCTGATTTTCACTTTTCATGAATCCAGAAGCATAATTCAACCAATGTTTCTTCTTGGTAAAGTAATTCTAATAGCACAATATCTCAGCAATCAACTACCTACATACATTGACTCTTCTAGCCCTCACCATACTATATCTTAAGCTTAGTCTCTCTCATTCATTTTTGACTCTGGAGTGGCCAATGTTTCATCTGTTGCTCTGAAAAAAACTAGAATAAAAGGTGAAACTATATTTTGAAGCTATATTTGTAGGTGTCATGACCTGCCAACCTACTCCTGAACTCTGGACTCCAGAACTTCACCTCCCTAACTGACTCCAATTCAGCCTTATAGCACACACCAACCACCCATGGCCATTGCTGCCTGCCACCACCACATTAGCACCTGCCCCAGCAATCTTGAGCACTTCCTCTAGTTCCCACCCATACTTTTTCCAACCATCACCAGCTTCCTTCATGTATCATATCCCTGCATCATCCCTCTGCCTGCAACCCACCCATCATTTCATCACAGTTCACACACCATTCTCTTTCTGCTCAAAGCCCCTAAAGCAATGCCTCTCCTCCTTTGAGAACACCATTTATGCTCCACAATCACAGCCAACACCTGCCAGCCTTGTACAATCCCCAGACCTTACCTGAATCCCTGGCAGCATATCTCAACATTGGTGCTAGGGCTTGTAGCCCCAGAGCTTACCTACCACCAGTATATAAGCTGTGGAGTAGGGCCTAGTATAGTAGTCTTAATATTACCTGCAGTTTGCTATAAATTTTATCTCAGTTTGTCTTGTCTGTATTGGTATCTGTTTACTCTCCGATACTTGTCTCATTTCCATTTTTCTTGTACTCATCTTGTATATCCCTCTCTATAATCCAACTTCTTTCACAGCTCTCTCATCTTGACCCCCATTCCCAAGTCTTTTCCTCAAATCTATCTCTCTTAGCTTGTTTTTCTCAGGACAGCTCCCAACTTCTCCTTTTTAACTCTTCTCTCCCCAAACCCACTCCTCTCTCATCATGCACCTCCAGCAATCCACATACTTGTGATCATTGCCCCCAGGACATGCTTCCTCATGATTCCTGTTGTTCACTCCCTGCACACACTACTCCAGACAAGACTGGCACTTCCTAAGCATAAAATGGTTGCCTCCCAGGATCCATCTCTTGGTTTCTCATGCCTGGAACTTGCCCCAGGTACTATTTGTACATGTAACATATCACATTTGCCTAGTAAGGACTCACCCAGTGATCTGAGCCTCTGTGGTCAGCAGAACCTGACTGTAGGCTGTGATGAAAATTAATGTAGCTGGTGAGGTTGAGACTTATATAGTTATTACTATTTTTCTTTGCATGTTATTTCCAGCAACAATATACAGGATTGGCTTAAATTTCACTTAACATGAGCACAGTCTTCTTTACCTGAACATTTTTTCCACCATCACCTATCTGCCTCTGTCAGCTGTGTGATTGAACCATAGCCTCCAGAAGTCACTTTTACAGCTTTTTTCCACATCAATGGCTTGTTGCTCAGATTTAAAGATGTTGGAATTGTCAAAGACTCTGGTGTCTCCAGTCAATGTTCAATTCCATCTATTGGAGCAACATTTTTCAAGTCAATTGCATCTGCACTGTACCTATGACATTACTCCCAGCAAGCTTCTGAATGTTATGGACTTGGGGCACCAGTTGCTCCTCTTGCTGGCTGACTTCATTCATGTCATTTTGAGCTGCTGTTGCTTGGTTTTTCTCAGTTCTTTCCATTCAAATCCTAGCTGCAGCTTTGCAGGACTTTTGAACATCATGTTTCAAGCAAGTGACAGTTGTGTTATTTGAATTTAATCTCAGTGTCAGGACTGGAATATAACTGGATAAATGTGGTAAGCTAATGAGTGGTAGGTTTTTGGGTGGCACTTTTACAGCAGGTAGAACTATTTGGCTGTCCATAACTTTGACTACTGACACAATCAGTAATAAAGCTGTCATTATCATCTAATGCAATTATAGGTATGTTTGCAGACATGTTTTCAACTTGGGTAATTGTCATTGGCTCATTTATCAAGGCTTTAATAAATCCAGCTCTCTTGAGCTTGATTGGATAGTTGTAATGTCTTTCAAGGTTTCATCCATTGTGAGAACTGTAGATTCCTCTTGTTCTTTTGTTGTAGGATCTGTAGGTCTTATCCAACTCATACACATTCTATCCTTCTTGCATTCAGTTTGGCTACATTTATCTTCCTGCTTTCTCCTTCAAACAGATGATCCTATTTTGAATAGGCATTTTGTGCAGGCAAAGGGCAGGATCCATTGGATTTACCAGAAGCATGATTGTCTTGAACTTGTAGTCATCAACAATCATGGTCATGGCCTGATCATGCCACAGATAGAAGCACATTCTTGCTGACCCATTGGAATTTGATCAGTAAGTGACAACACTGTTATAAAGCTGTTGTGGTTTGCATACTGGTTGTGCACAAACTTGTGCAGACTCTTCAGTTCTTGTAGATGAATTGGAAACCCAAGCAGAACAATCTTCATAAACTCCATGGGCTTCCCCACATAGGCTCTCCTCTCTTATTGCTTGTACATAGCTCCTCAATAGGCAGCATCACTAACCCATATAGTATTATTATACAGGCCATAGTAAAACAGGTGGGTTAGCTTATTACTGAAGAAGGAGTTTAGTGCTCAACATTCCCATCTGCATGGGTGAGGAAACCTAGGTCCTCAGAAATTTTCCCTGTTGCCTCTTCTAGGTCACCTTGATCTAGCCTTTTCACATGACCCTGTCTTTTGTTTGGTATTAAATCAATTATCAACTTCCTCCCTGATGAATTTCCACCTTCATTACAGCAACCTCTCATTATTTCCCAGCTCCTCAATGGCTCCCTACATGGATATGGCTTGTTAGAATGCCTCAGACATGGCAATTGAATAGATTCATACCTTATGTACTTGATAGCATATATGCTTTCATTCTCACATCACCATCAAATAAGTTCTCTTTCATTGTTAATTTAACAAAAATTATTGGAAAATACTGGCCACATCAGTTTATCTATTATTGTAACTCTAGGGGATCATGCCATATTGTATTTCAATTTATAATACTTCAGTCCATCAGAAACCTTAGATTAGATACATGTATATGAGATGCACATAGTATGCTTTTATACCATAGAATCCATACCTTTGTCACTGCTTCTCTTGACATATTAGTTTGATCTTGCTGCTGTTTACATGACTTTGCTTCTTTGATCTTGACCCTCCCACAATGGCACTCAGGAGCTGCCAAAGTCCCTGACTATACTGAAGCAGACTATAAACTGAAGTCCTCAACTATATTGAGGCACACCAAAGTCTCTAACTGCACTAAAACAAATTGAACTGAAGCCCTTGACTTTACTGAGATAGACTGAAGTAAAGTATCCCTACTGGACTAGGGCACAAGCATGAATGCTGAGTGATATCTCTACAATGGAAGAGTCTAACTATAAAAAGCTGAGCAAAAATGCCTATGACATCTGGGAGTTTGAAAATTAAGACTCTCTAGATTGTCTTTCATATCATGAAATGCAGAGATTGCCACAATATGCAAGGCAATTCATGCATTGTATGAGTGTTTATGCAGGAAATAATCCTCTTCTTGGTTTTGCTGATCCTTTCCTCTTCAGAAAGTGACTTTGACTGAGTCATAATGTCTCCAGTGAAGTTATTGACCTTTTTTTGGGAACATCTGCCAGAAGCTCTAATGAATGATTAGTAATTAAAACCTATTCATGTCAACTACACTGATCAGCATTCAGGCATTGGACTTCCATATTTACAAAGGCAGTTCATGATCCTGCTGTCTTGTATTTCTTCTGAAGGCATCAGATTTTATTAATTTCCTTGAGATACTACTGGACCAAGTATCCTTGAAAGCATTCTTCAAGGGCTTCTGCAAGCTTAGATGCTTCTTCCTGAGCTGTTCACAGCAGTAAAAGCACTAATGATGCACAGACTAAGATGACAGACACTGTAAGAGTGACATCAACATGACTATGGAAGTAAACTTCCCCCCTAGCTAAGGTAGACAATGTGCCACAGTTTATATATTCTTAACCTGTGACTCCCATATTTCTAAGGCATCAGATCTCCTATGGTTTATGTAACTATAACCCATGACTTGCATATGCATCTTTCATTGTTTGTGTTTTGTATTCAAATTCAAACTGATATTTACACATTATTACCCAGATATATCAATTTACATTTGCTCTTGTGTTGCTATTCATTTATAAGGTATCAGATATCCTAAATTCTATGTAATATTAACTCATGACTTTGAATGTGTGTTTCATTGTTCAAACTGATACAACTTATATATTGACACTGAGTTACTAGTAAACTGTTTTGATATATAAATATATTCATATTATCTATGCTCCTGCTCACTACTCTGTTTGCATATTCCCATGTTTGTTGTTCTTGCTTCTCACTGGCTTTTTCCATCTTGTTACCCTCTCTTTAGTGAAATGTGCATTGTTCCCTTTGATTATGCACTACCTTTCTGTTGATTTTCCTGTTATGATTTCTCTTGCATGCCTTTATTGTGCTTACCTGTCTGAAGGACCCATCAATATGAGTTGATGCTGCTCCTTCCTCAAGTCTCAAGCATCACTGAAAGGTCTGTTTTCTCCTGTAAAAGGGCAGATACAGCCATGTCCCAACCTTTTTGTCATGCATGGCATGTGAATAGTTGTGAGTATGACTCCCATACAATATATGGCACTTGGATTCTATTCATTTGTCCCTATCACTTCATAGGAGTGGATAAATCTTGAGCTGCAATCTTGGTGCCAAGTTTTTACAGCTGAGACCTGATCAAATATATGTGGGCTTAGAATATGTGTGAGAACAGTTATGAAAAAGGCTATTCATTCTGCAACCTGGTATCTTCATCTCAGTCAAATACAACAGTATCCATTCTATAATTGGACATATGTTTAGTGCAGATTGTACCATATTAGAGTCCCACATGATGTGTCCTAGAAAACACACTGTCCAGATATTGGTTATTCAGAACAAGCACTGTCAACACATTGTGTTGGGAGAAGGTCCACAATCCTTTGCAGGAATTTGTCAACAAATTCTGTGTATCTACCCAATCTATATGTGGTCCTTGTGGATCCTGTCTGACTACAGTGCTTGTCTTTGTCAAGGCTCCACCTATCATCATGTTTGATGTCTCCTGTGTGTTGCCTACATTTGTCTCTCCAATTCTTGTTGTTACCTTGAAAAAATGGAAAACAGCATACATATTGAGTGGATGAAACAATTTACGGCTCCAATAATCATTCCATTTCTTGCATAATCCCTGCAGATGTGGCTACCTGCTGGTTCTATGATGCCTAGGCAACTGGCAAATAAACTGTTCAGGATGAAACTAATGTTCACTCTATTGAACTTGCAGTCTGTAGAGAAATGATCGCTTTTGGTCGTTATATATGTCCATGATGATTGACTATCTAAACTGAAGGATGTCCGTCATGTGTAAGTACCTCCTCAACTTGAGTATATATTAAATTTCTGCAGAGTTGATTTGCTTTATAGGACACATTTTTTATTTAAGCATCCCGCTTCATCATACATTTGCGAGGAAGAGGAAAAAGCTCCTGCCAGGGCCACAAGAATGATCTCAGAGAAAGGGTACTGTATATACATTTATACAGGGTTTTAAAGGCCCTAGATTTTGGACATGCCACATTCTGATTCAAGGTTGCCTGGTCATTGATGATGAGTTCTTGTTTGATATATGTGGGCGAAGACAGGAAAGCCTCTATCTCTGGATAGGACCGTGGTATGGTCCAGCCTAATTTGTAGGAGTCGCAAAAGTACGTCCAAAGTTCATGGCTATATTAAATGCTTGGTTATCTTCTTGTGGTGCCTTCATGGTGTGGTACAAAACAGGAGTAGTTTGATGAAATCTAATTATGGACTTGTGGGACCTCAAAAATAAGACAGCCGTAGAGAATCATTGAGATAACTAATCTGAAACTCAAATTTTACTGCTTACGCCTGTCCTGTCAGTAAATTCAACCCCTCGGGAAAGTTGGTCGGGCAGAAGATGAAAAAGAAGATATATAGACCATGCTTCCTTCTGATGGCTAATTATAGCCATCTTGATCTCTATCATTAAGTCTGGAACCTTTCTCAAGAATAGAGTCTCAAATTGAAATTATCATCACACACGCAGCCACAGTCTGACTTCTACTGACAGTCCGGATCACAACACAGATATTCTGTCCGTGAGAATTGGAGGCGTTGCCTGCAACTGTTGCATTTATGGAAGTGAAATATGTACCGGCCATTATGAACTCTATGAATTGATGGGATATGAAGTGCTCCATTTCAGTCATTGACACGCTATAGCCTCTACCGACCCTTGGAGGAACCCTTTTCCTCGTAGGCTTCCATAGCTTGAGGATCCAATCATGGGCTGAAGTTCTGCGTGATCCGAGAAGGACGCTAGAATGGGGTAATAGTCTTGGGTACATGTGGCCTTGCTCGGACTGATTCCTCTGCATCACCATCAACATCGATAGAATCTGAAAAAGGTAAGTTAGTCCCGCCACAAGTGGGCTGTAACAGGGTTCAGGCAGTAATAAAGTACAGGCAGTGCACAAATCAGAGTTTCATGTACCCTGTGATAGTACGGTGTGCACTGTGAGTGTAAGATTTTGGCAATGACTGTGAGTGTACCGCATGTCTTCAAAATCGGAAAAAACCGTGGGGTCAATATTACTTTATTGCACCCACTGACCTCCTACAGATCTGTGGCTCATGGGACAAATGTTGTCCTTCTCCTTTCAAGAATCATGTTTTGATCACAATGCTATGTCGGCACCTCCACTAGATGATTTACGCGTAGAGTGTGGAAGTATATGTCCGTAATTTGGTTGAAATACTTCATCGTCATCAATCTTGTTGGAACTTCACCAGAGTATTTAAAGCGAGGTCTACTTGGACAAACTCACAATGGAATACTCGAGGATGTTCACTGGCTCTGCGCTTCCCATTTTTACAGGATTTATTTATCTTGCGATTGGTTACCTCTCGTGGATTTTGATAATTGAATTCACCTCGAAGCATCCTCGTCTTGCCCCTGGTCCGAAGGGATATCCGCTCATCGGGAACACTTTCCAAGTCCCAATCGTGAAGGCGTGGCGATACTTCGAGAAACTCAGCTCTCAATATGGTAAAGTAAATGACATCGTTACAATATTTATCTTATACAACATTATAGGACCCATGATAAG
This sequence comes from Termitomyces sp. DKA64, assembly GCA_017657295.1. NCBI lineage: Eukaryota > Fungi > Basidiomycota > Agaricomycetes > Agaricales > Lyophyllaceae > Termitomyces > Termitomyces sp. DKA64. Next base: position 28,630 of record JAGGAV010015583.1, on the reverse strand, counting down.
GTTGTCGCTGGGAGGGGATGAGATCCTTGTTTTGCACGATCCAAGCGATGCAGAAGAACTTGTAAGCGTCCGAACAACAGGATGTCGTATTGCCTTCTTACTACTTGATTATAGCTCGTTCGTCGTTCGAAGAATTACTCCTCACGAAAGCCTTTGATCTATGCTGGAAAATATCAATCTCATGACAAACGCATTGTTTTACTTCCGTATGGTCCGGAGCTGAAGAAGCAGCGTGCAGCGTTCTATCAAATGACACAACAGCGAGGTTTGTTGCGATTTTTCAGTGTATGCGAAGCTGATGAGATGACCCAGTCGTTGGATCTTACGAACGGATGCAAGAGCTCGAATCGACCAAACTGATGTACGATATGCTCACTCGCCCCGAGAAAGCGGAGATGAATGTACAACGCTATGCGGCCTCGCTCGTCTTCACCTTGAACTACGGAAAACGCATTGGAGACAATGATAAAGATCTCCTTGCTGTTCTTGATGTACTGGAAAATTTCGTCCATGAATGTAACCCTGGAGTTCATTTAGTAGATACCTTTCCCATCCTCGACAAGATCCTTCCTAATTCCCTGGCGCCGTGGCGAGCTGAAGCAGAGAAAAAGCACAAGAATGAGATGAAGGTCTTGATTTCGCAAAATCACTGATCACCACACATTACTCACTATTGTCACTTACAGTTGTATACAAGATTGGTCCTTGAAGTTAAAAAGAAGATGGACGAGGGTCAGAAAGATCTAGAATGTTTTGCTGCTCGACTGTGGGAGCAGCAGGAGAAACTAGATCTTGATTTGATGACATTGTCCTACAGTATGGATCTCTCGCACTCAATTAGGCACTTGACTTATGAAGACTACCTTCCAGTCGTAGGCAGTGCCTTCGAAGCGGGTACAGATACTACTTCGGGAACATTTTCGTGGTTCTTGATGGCCATGATTCTCTTCCCTGAAACTATGCACAAAGCTCATGCTGAATTGGACTTTGCCTTCGGTGCTGATGGAGAAACAATTCCGACATTTGAACATTTTGATCAACTTCCGTACTGTGTATCACTGGTCAAGGAAGTGCTTCGATGGATGCCCGTTGCACCCAATGCTCCTCCACACTACTCCGATAACGAGGACGAGTACAAAGGGTATACGGTAAGTTACGATGAGATGACAAATTGTAACTGAGAATAACGCAATGCAATGTATTAGATCAAGGCAAACACACTTGTTATACCGTGTATCTGGTCTATGCAGGTAGGCCGCTGTCTGAGTGAACCAGCCATGCCCAAGGTTGACGTGCACATCAAAACAGCACAATGAGAAACTCTTTCCTAACCCACTCTTATTTGATCCGGACCGATTCCTTCAATCCAAGGTATCGTCGCCAAATGAAGTTTTGACAGAAGGACATTTCGCCTTTGGTTTCGGGCGAAGGTATACATCGTCTATCGTTAGGGACTCCTCTTGAGGCCATGCTGATACAATTGCTAGGATCTGTCCAGGAAGATATCTTGCCTCTAGATCGGTGTGGATTGGAATAACTCGGTTACTTTGGGCATTCAACATTGGACCTGGCATAGATGAGGCAGGAAACCCTGTCCCTGTGGATCCATATGACTGTACATCGGGTATCACCTCGTATGCCCGCTCTTTCCAGTCGGTAGTCCCATCAACTGATCATAAAACAGACACCCATGTCCTTTTGCTATCACAATTACACCTCGTTCGGAGGCTCATGCTAAGACCATTCGGAATGCATGGGCAAATGCGATATGATAGACCTGTTGAAGTGAATTTCACAATAGAAATCATGTAGCTTGTCTCATGTATTCTTCACTAAATTATGGATCTGAGTTGATCCTGGAATATTGTAAAATTTGACAGTCAACGTCGGTTGTATCAGTCCAATTAAATATAAGTTGAATCCTTGACCACTGTGTTGGAATCCAGACAGGCAGCAGCAAGTATACCGGTGTGACAAACACCTATAGAATACGCGTAGCGTAAGTAAATTTCTCAGTGCGCGTACAACGAACTGTATTGTGTACCTATAGAATATGCGTAGCGTAAGTGAATTCTAGGTACGAGTAAGTATAATGATAATATGTCCGGTGTGTGAATAACGTACCCTCAGTGCGCGTATAACGAACTGAGGGCACTCTATGGCAGGTGCGAGGTATATATGCGTGTGTGGGACAAAGCAGAGCGGTGGCCATTGTGATCCCTGACAATGCGGCACGTATGCAGTACCCCATCACATCGTCGCTTCGTGATATCCCAACACACTAGAATGTATGTCTACAGGCCACTATATGGAGAAATACAAAGAGATAATTCATTGGGCAAGTAAAGGAAGAGAGGGAATCAGTTCGTCATGTTACGATAATACACTGGACGGAGTTTGGTTTACATGGTCCAAGTATTGTCGCCCGAACAATTCTCACCGTATTCTTAGATTGTTTTGACCCAGAATATTGTTCCCTACTCCTATCACAACTAAAACAATCCGACCACCCTTTCACTATAGCCGCAACCTCACTTCGTTCTTCTGGTAGAAGAGAAATGCTCCGTAAATGGTGCTCTAACTAGAAGACGTCAGAAAATGTTAAAAAGCGGGGTTTGAACCAACGGCCTCCTGATCAAAAATAAGAAGAATATACACCTCACATAATGTGTTCAGAAGGGCTCTGTTCTCAAACCTACTATATGATGTATTCACCACGAAGGATCCTTGTGCGTTCGTTGATATCTCGTTTTCTATTGCCAGCACGTGTAGGCAGAGTGATGTCTCTTTCTTAAACTTACCCATGCATCTCATAGATGGATATGCAGTGTGCTTGGAAGTGGTAGTGGCCCAGCATTGATCTATTGATATCTATGATGATGACCTACATCATAACGATGCGCATGAGGGAAAATCGTCTGTTGCATATGTTTAATGATGATGCCTTCTGCGGTTTTGACCACGTCATCAACGACCCAACCTTAACAAATATATCTTTAATGGCTTTGTACCATGATTCTCATGTGTAACACCCATACATCCAGCACCTCGCCAAATTATACGTTGCTTGTTGTAACCCACCGCTTCAACGAAATCCGACGGGTCCATCTATCTGCACTGCCAGTGCATGAGCACCAAACCACAGAAACATTGGATATCGGACACTTTCTGCATGTTAATGCCGTGAAATCATTATTTCAGCGCCTACATTTTATAACAAGAGGAGGATCGAGAGGGCCTACGAGGATTTCACGAGTTCAGAAAGAATATCAACCCCACTACTTGAAGTTCGACTTAGGGCCCGGTCGATTTTGATCTTGAGGTGTCCAAGATGAAGGAAGCGAGAATCGTAATCTTGACGGGCTTAAGGCTCGCCGAGAACGTCTATGAATGACTTCATGGCTGGCTGCTAGGATTTCTCCTTTGAACAAATCCACTCAGCATACTGGTTCCGAACTTGATCCAGATTTCAATGTAATCCCTATCCTCGACTTTCCCCATATAACCAAAACTCGAAGTGTTTCCTGGGTGATGATTTGCTATACTTTTACATCAGGCATTCAGATTGAGTGTGGCCCTGTCAATGTTGCTCATGGCCCATACTCTCATCCTCCCGCGTTTTTCGTTTCTGTACTTTCTGCAATCCTTCTTCAACTTGAGCTGCGATCTGGGCTTCTTTGTGTCAAGTATGCGACCAGGCACCCATAGCCAGGCAACCATAGCCAAGCAACCATAGCCATGCCAGTGAGCACATTTTTATTCAGACTTGCTCATCTGGCTAACAGCGCACTGATATTATCAGAATCTGAATGATGTTGTTTGTTCGTCATCGACGAATTTAGTCATAATTGATTTTGGGCTACCGTGTTCTGATCGTGAAATGACTACCAAGATTTTTGTCGACACTGGCTAGCATCTGAATATCTTCTTTTCCGGATCATCAAAACAGAGTGCCCATCCGCAGCTAACGACATCAGAAATCGTTCACAGAAATAGCCCCGACCATGTGGAACACGAGTTTGAATGTAGCTATCTACAGCCCAGTGAAGATCAAAAGTGGGACGTCAAAGGAAAGATTGTGTAATTGGCTCAGAATCTTCTCCCCTGGAGACATGGTACCTCCGGAAGGTTGTGGTCCAAGATGAGACAGACACTGGAAGGAAGTAATCGAGCACATTAGAAGGTTGTTACAAGTCATATGTATGATGTGTGACTGGAAAGACTGACAGACTTACGATATAGAAACATTGGGATCGATCTAGGCTAAGATTGAGTAGATCATCGAGCGCTTACTTTTGTGAGGATTGTAATGATAGTCGGGAAATCAAAAAAATCCTGGCTGTGATATGATGAAGTTTTCGACCTTCATATTCTTTCATGCGTGTCTGAATGTACTCCTCGTCCTGCAGTTCGTGTCGACCTTTGAAATTACTGTTTCGACGCCACCGTTACTATCAAAGCCTCACTGAAGAAAACAGATAGTTCAAAAAACGCCGAGATACCGTCGATAGTAGCAGGAAACATGATATGTGTTGCATATAGTACCTATGGATAACATGCCAGCATAGTTCTGCATAAAAATGCGCTGCCTTAAGGAGAAATGAAATCCTCCGTCCATAGGTGATCGTCTTGACCAAAGGAAATACGTTCCATGGTTGCGGGCGTTCTAGCAGCAGTACTACGCCGATAAAGTAGGACTTTTCTGTAACTGGAGAATCCACGAAAGTTGTAGCAGGACAAAATTGTGTCAGGGTTCGATCCTGATAGGTCGAGGTGGCGGCGCATTGTCTATCACGCATGCTCGTCCTTGAATCAGAGAGGATGCAAGAGATGTCATATCTGTCGAGAGCAAAAATCAAGAGACGGGCGGAGAGCTCTGTCGGTAGAAAATCGCGTGAGGGGGGAATGTTAGGACTGTTCAAATTATTGTTGAAGGAGGAGTTTGGGAAACTGTTGCTGTCCATGAGGCGATGATGCATGTCACGTCGCATTCAAAACGATGAAAGGAGGAGTAGCAAAACGAGATCGGAGGAGCTGAGGTGGATCTGAAGAAACAAGTTCAATTACCAACGAAATTCCGACCTTGATCATAGACTTGATGTAGAACTTCAAGCTTCAGGAATTGGTCCGGTGTAGCTGCTCAAGAGCGAAACATAGTGCCGAACATGGCGCCTCCTGAGTCGAATTGAAGGCATCCATGGGCGCTGTCACTTTTAAACGTGACAAGTGACCATTTGAAAAGGATACAGACTAAACCTCAAGTTTTATGTTGCGCGCTCGCGCTCTTTATTCGACTATGGCGCCTCGCAACACAAAATCCAATATCACCTCGGCATTAAATCCCTCACAGTCCCCTAAAACATCTATAGGGCGCTCTCATCCAACACATTGTGAGTCTCTAATTACAATGTACTCGGCAATTGCAAGTATGATCATGTCTGACTTGTCCTCTGTTTCGCTCAATCCTCTGATTCGCTAAGCTCACTTTAAAAACTACCCCAGTCTTAGCAATACCATTAGTATGTTGCTATACACTTGCCCCCTTTGATTTGGCTCATCGTTTCTACCTCGATCATCAATACACCCACAGCACACAAATCCTCATGTTTGCTCTCAAATCGCCGCGTTCCAAGCTAGATTGCTCAATTCACGGTACACGAATGTTCGTGGTCTCGATTCATCGATTGTCATACCGCCCATCCGGTTCCATCTTACCCTTGGCGTAATGACTCTGTCGAGTACAACACCGATTCCACCAAAATCTGATCTGACCCGGTTTTCTTCCTCGACTACTGCACGAGCCTCTTCGAATTCACAACCAGCACACACCGTCTCCACTGCTCTATCTCTCCTTCAGTCACTTAAAACTCGAATTGACATGATTCTTTGGGAAGCCACCAAAACCTCACGTGTACCAACGACAGAGCCTCCACTAGATGTGCCAACGGAACTCGAAGTCATCTTAGATGCCCTGGACATACTGCGCCCAACCCCACCTAGCGCGATATATACAAAACGATCCACGTCCACGCATGACAACGACGTATGGGCGGACGTGTTGTATCTTGCGCCGCGGGAGACGCTTGCGCTCCGTCAGATCGCTGGCAAGTCTCCTTCTCTCGCCTCTCATTTCGTCAGAATATGTACTGATGCATGTCACGATAGATCTCGTTCACAGAGAATTCAACCGGGCTGGGTATATCACCGACACTCGGCCCCTCAAGGTTCGTCACTCGCATCGGTTTCTAATCACTTTCTCCCTTCTTTTCCTTGGGCCAGGGTTCAACACAACCCTGTTTCATTCTCTCATCCTTTCACTATATTATGATTTGCCTTCGGTCATGAGACCTTGAGTCCCATCGATCGTTATTTCAGTTTCCTTATTTCTAGAATGTCCTCTTCACCAGTTATCTTAATCGCTTACTTTACTTCCGTCCTTCACGCGCCGCTTCTTTAGCCTAAAATTAGATTAGTAATGCCAAGCTTTTTCATCCTTCCTCTCATCCTTTCTTTGTTATTACCTATCTCAATCCAACGTTATCTATACAGCTCCATTGTACCGTCCTTAACACTTCCAAACGGCGACCCACTCCCTCTCGGAGACAACCATTTTGCTACTCCGATATCCTTCGAACCGACGCGCTCAAGCTCATCATTTCTCCAACCTCGACTGCATTCTCAAGTCCATACTCTGCTGACCCGGCGACTTCGGCGACAACGTCGCAAGCACCAGCGTCGTCCAGATCTCAACCAACATCTGTTCCGATCAGACTTGGCCCAGACGCCGTCATTCAAGTGCGCGGCGTCGAACTTTGGAAGATGGGGAGTCGAGCGCCGGACGGAGCGTACGTGAGTTGTGGTGGCATGGAATTTGGGAATGTGTCTACATTAAAGGTGTAATTAGCTCTGTCAGACGACTGACCCTGTATGTTTACTGTTCGTACTGATCGAAACGATACTCTTGAACTGTCTGATGCTCCTGGAGACGGAGATTGAGGAATACCCAGGTTTATCTTTTCCCGACACAAGGTATGTCAAGCCAGAAGCAAAATTCGGATGAGGGGCCCAAACGTATACAGCAATGCACCTCTGATAGCGGGCACAAGACCGGGTCCTCAGGCCTCAGCGATGATTGATCTAAATAGAGCAATCAGAGACATATTTTCCCCCTTGGGATGCCAATAGTTTTCTCCAGCAAGGATTTACATGGCTTTTGTTGATTGATCTGTGTAACGATCTCCAAGGAGTTGGAATGATCGGCACAAACCAGGCAGCGGATTATTCCCTTGCCCCGTGCGATAAATCTAGATCTCCATTGATGCCCCTCTGTCGATTTGGCGCTCATAGTGCGCTCACTCCCTGTGATCCGACATGCCCACTGAGTTTCGTTTCAAGAAATTTCACCGTGTTCTACTCCACTCTGTAAGTACCTTCCTCTATCCGTGCTCCACGTCCCAACAAAGATGCTAAGGACCATAACATCGAGGGTCACGTATCTCCAGACTGTTGACGATTATGTTGTGTTGGACGAGGCTCTGGAGTCACCTTACTTTCTCTCTTGATGCTTGAGCTCTGATTATCTGTATAAGGAGTTGATCATGGATGACGATCTTTTCCTGGAATGAGGCGGAAACAGTGTGGGCCATGTGGCCATGCACTTGATGCACATCCTCACAGGATCTCAAGACATGACTGGCCACTGTCGAACGGAGCTGTCCACCGATGTATAGGAAAAAGATATTCCAACTGTCAACGTCGTTTGCAGGAGGTAATGATATAGTAGGGGAATATACATATGTAATACATGGCATTAGTGCGAGTTATCTCCCAAACTGCTCGCAGAAATGGAACCGAAGACCATTACAAGTACTTGTTTACGAGCGCGGTATCACATCCCAAACGCACAATACAGCCGCTACTGCTAATATGTTGAAATACACGCTCGAGATATGAAAGAGAAGTGCCTTCTCATATGGAGATTGGTGGGATCGAAGCCGAAACCGGTTTTGCATGGAACGCGGGGCGCAGTGCTGTGGAAACTTTGGTATCAGCGAAAGATTGGCTGTACGGCGCCGAGGGGCTGTATGTGTATACGCCTAGTGGTGAAGATGATGAGGAGAAAGAGTTCCCTGCCTGACCAGAGCGCACGTGTGATTGAGAATATCGGCTCGACGGAGGGCAAGAATCATAAGCATCTTTCTGGTGGTAGCTACCAGCTCTCTCCCAGGGCTGTTTAGATGTCATGTAGACAGGCGATGCATCGTCTGGTGACGATTCGAGTTCATCTTCCTCGTCATCAGATGCGTCCGAATCATGCATCATCGATTGACGAGCCATGGCAGGATGGTGCGTTTCGGTGCGGGAATCTCCGGTAACGAAAACGAGGTTGGTAGGTGACCCTCGCTTTCGGCGGCGACGATTGTCCACAGCTTGTGGTCTAGGCGCCGATGGGGCCGTGTGATTTCGATAATGCCGACGCATGTTCGAGTTCACGTTAAACTCGCGAGCACAGTTCGGCCAGGGACATCGGAAGGCTAAGTCAACACGTCAATCGAAATCTTACAAGGGTCAAAAGCAAGAGTGTGACTTACGAGTGGCACCGGTATGTGTGTTGACGTGGATCCGAAGGCTACTGGGCCTGTTGAAACGTTTGAAGCATGTCGGGCAAACATGCTTCTTTCCGTTGTGAGAACTAGAGAGATCACCATCGCTAACAGTATCAGGGTCATCCGGTGAGCGACTGCGAACGGGCCGAGAATTCATAGGGGAGCCTGCAGTAAATGAGATGATGCCAGCAGAGTAGCCGCTATGAGGAAGAGTTATGGTACTCGTGTATTCAGGTTTACGCTCAGAAGTGATGAAACTGCTGCGGGGCGGGCGAGCTTGGCCGACGCCTCGTATCATAGGAGGTTCCTGGTCTGAAACGGGGACTCTGAAGACAGATCCGCCCAGCATCTCACCGCGAGGCGGCTGAGGGATGCTCGTAGAGGTTCCTCCTCTGTTTAGGAAGGTCGCGCTCGAAGCAATGTGCTCAAGCGATGAACTAGATGGGTTGGACCGCAGGATATCAAAAGAGACCGGCGGATGTGAGTGAGGACTACTATCGTATTGTATACGTTGCACAGAAGGAGAGAGACGGTCATCCTTTAAGACAGGAGATACAGGTAGCTGTGTAACTGCGCGTGACTGCATAGTGAACAACAACGGAGGACCCAAGGTGGGAACCTGCGTGTGTTGAGATGTCTGGCCGTCGTAAATATGGAAATCAGGGTGCTGAAGGAAGAACGACCTACCGAATGTCGACGATGGGCTCCTGACGATCCAGTGTGGCGAGATTCCTTTAAAAGATGTTCTGCAGGTCATTAGTACGGAGATGTCAAGAAAATAATGGTGGTAACATACCGGGAAACATCTCGTGGATGCTGGGTAAAGCGACGTTACTTTCATGCTGAATTGGGGACATCTGGGGATAATGAAGACAGAGTGACTCCTGACAGGTTTATTATATAGAAGCTGGGATACAAGGAACGAGGCAACTACACGATCAGCGTTGCAATTAGAGTGTGTCCGAGGCTTTAGCGCCGGGGAAAGGGGGAATGGGTCGAGTCAAAAGGGAGAGTAGATGGACTGCCTTCTTGAACGCTCTGGAGTGACCAAAAGGAGAACTCCGAGCGAGTCTATGGTGAAAAGAAGGAATCGAAGTGAGTGATTTGATGCGTTATAGGCACGGCGATGAAGAATATCGGCAAACCCGATACCGAAAAAGGAATAAATGGAGGGATTGGCGCTGAATCCGATCCCCGCTGTAGTGTCTTTACTGATTTGGCAAGGTGTCGATTTGCCGCTCATTAAGTACAAGCGACAAGGTCTGTCGCCCTGCCTGCCCCATTGCTGCCTCATTACATACACTAGATAATGCAAATCCGAGGACCACCGTGACCCGATGGAATATCGGTTGCAGCTGCCGTTAATGCTATTGTTGGATACCCCTCCGGTGCCCCCAAACCCGAAGGGACTATCCAAAAGTATGGATCTCCACGCAAAGTGTACTTGTCGCGAAAACAAAAGAGACGATGTCGTCGTGGGAAAAAGGCACCCTATGGACAAATACGACGATCTCAAAATTGTGATTGTCAGTCCGCGAAGCCCATGACACACGGACATGGAACACGACTGGCAAGGGATCTGCACACCATCAACACATCTTTTCCTTTTACGCAAATCTTCCCCAATCGAGGCTAGCCATTTCCCATCCGTGCTATGGCCGTTCTAGAAGAAACCCTTCCATGCGGATCGGGGTCAAGCCGAACCTCGACGCTTCTGCACACAACAATTATCGTGGATCTGTCTACTGTTGATTGGTCCACTCTGACTACATATGACTCTTCGAACCCAAAGGTTAAGCCAATATCGGTTTCTTAGATGTTTCCCGCAGACTTCTAATTACCAAACTGCCGATCACGTCGCCGGGCAGTGTCAACCGGCCTTCTAACGCTGCAAGCTTGGGAGAGCACTTTCGGCGGACCAAGATCTGCAAAACGGCTACACCATAGCCATGAAATCGGCAAGAACAAGAGAATTAAGGAGTTCAATTCCCGTTTTCCCGGACCATGCTTCTTCGGATGAGTTGCAGTGTAACGCCCATGGCATGGTGATGCCGGAGTCACCAGGAAGAGGAAGAATGGTGGCAAGTCCCTGGACTACGCGGAGGTGGCCTAGACCTTGCTTTGACTCGTTCTTTGAACCCTATATGTGGCGCGTGCTAACTCTGAAGAACAAAAGCATCACCAAAAGCGATGGATCAATGGTGCGGTTCCTAAGCGGTCTGCCTCTAGACCCATAACGTTTTTGCCTTGCAAGTGCCGTTCCGATAGTGAAAGCTTTTTACCTCGTGTGTTTACACGCTCACACCTGACCCACTTGTATCCACACATCGTGTTCCCACTTACACGATGAAGGCTTCGTGATAGTGAGCATATTAGTCGCCGCGTCATCACTCATAGCTTGATTCACGTATCGCAACTGCGTATCTTTGTGACAGAGATGTGGACCATTCTCGATCCTGCCTCATCTATTCTTGAAGTTCATCATGTCAACAGTCTCCGTAGTACCGAGCATCGCGTATGCGCCGTTAAAATCACGCCTGTATGTATGTACAACAAACTTCAATGTCGCATCCGTAAACGAAGCAGGAAGTTACCGAGTGGTACCGCCGATGTCGGCGGCAGCTCCAGGATCCTAGCGAATTCTACTATGAGTGGAACAAGGGGCAGTCAGCGCGCCCGTGTTACCCAGAATACAGTCATGCGACGAAGAACAGTCGCCCGTAGAAGTGTGCATCGAAAATTGACAAATGACAGTGATTGCATCACTTATAGACCCAGAGAACTTGTGGATTCATAGGTATAACAGAAGAGTATATTCGGCTGACCTGTGAATATCCAGGAGGATCCAATTTACCGATGATGATCAAATTGGACCGGAGAGTAAAGTATTCGCCCGTAGGTCCGTGATAATCGTGTTGAGTGGAGGTTAGATGCAAACTCTAGTCTACAATGATGCGAGGTATAACTCGGGAGCCGGTATTGGTGCAAGTATCCGATGTGAATCCATCGAGTTTTATTTCCATCTCACATCGTTAAAGTCCATACTGGCATACAGACAACACAGGAAGAGAACACGCTGTTAGACCTCGTGGATTTGCTGATGGATACATGTTCTTTCCCGTAAGGTGCGTCCAGTTTCAGGAGGAATGTGAAATGGACTATCAGCGACAGTCGTTAACTGACAATTGGAGAATAGTGATAGGAGAGACAAGATAACAGAACAACTGTCGCAGACATTGGCTTGCTCACATACGTCATAGTCCATAGTCCAAGTGATACAGAGTCGATCAATGCCATATCGTTGGTCTTAAGAACACAAGTGCCTAAATTATGCATAGAACGCAAGGTGAAAGAGCCGTAATGTATCAGAACGCCACCGACGATCATCTGAAAATTTATGTTAACGAGAAACACATAGTAGGCCAATCGCAGTCGTGATTTTTGCGGTATCTCGGACGGCAGCGTCGGCACGCCCATATATCTTCGTTTCCGTTGTGGAATGTGCTTTATATAGGATAGCCATACTTATTCGGCTGTAGATGGATGTCTTTCAGTGGCGGAACGTCGTTTTTCGGTTCTGTGTGGGTTCAGGTAGTAAGGTGACGTAGAACTCGTTGAGTATCTATAACCCAATATAGAAAAGGGTAAGTCAGCAAATCCTCGAGAGAATCTTTGATTAGACGTGGAATCATGTCTGTATCTTCTCGATTTGACCTCGGAGCCCAGTCGCTGGGCTCGAAAGTCGAAAAAATGATTTGATGTGTGGCTGTGCAGATGACTTGATGGAACGTACCGGCCTCACGGATAGCATGAGTGTTGAACGTGCACAACCATCACCGCTTCAATCCAATCCCGTTCCGGCGGGCCAGAGTCTTGAATGCTTGTCTCCTTCAGGTGGTTAAGGGTAGATCACGTCTTAGAGCTTTCATATCTTATCCTGTCGACGGTTCAATAACTATGGCTTATTTATATGCACGCACTCAATCTGTCAACAATACACATACCATCCGGCTAATTCATCAGTATTACTGGTTGTCCACCTGTGTGACGTCGTGTCTGGCAGCAGACTTGTTCACCCCGACAGCGTGCGCCCAATCCTGCCATCTTAATGGGTATAGAACCTTTCTGCATGGACAGCGAGCCACCGTCTTTATGGCTCCATTCCATCAACTATTGGCGCTCATATTATACCGCTTCAATCATTACTTGTAGTTGTGCACGTCGTACATGTCCTCTATCAATTCCTTCTGTCGGCTGATATACCCAAGATAGTGGTTCACGATCACCACTTCTAATCCGCACGTGAATAGAGATATATATCCTCCTATGATTGTGGAAAGGCGAATGGGAATCGTGCCCGGCTGTTTGACATAACTGCGAAACGTTCCTGATCTTCATTGTATGTGGTGCGGGAAACTACCGGCAAGTTCGGACCCTCACAGTTCTCGTACATATATACAGCATCTCGAGGCGTCTAACACACCCATTTCGACATCGTGGATCTCAGTAGGTGTCATGAGGGACAGCTGTGTGAAAATGACACATTAGCCGTTGGGTATTGTTCGGCCGATTTGTGGGCCGGCATATTCGAATGCAATTCTCCCCGTGCCTATGATTTCACTAAGCATGGACTGTTTTATGGCAGCTCTGCAAGTGACTTCCTTGAATCATCGAACAAACAGCTTCCTCTGTTGATGTCATTTATTTTTCCATGTGGGTCAACAAAACATTGATTCGGCGTAACCCGGTGCAAGTACCGGAACGGCTTTGAACGCACGGGCCGCAGAGGGTATGAGTGCATTTGTAGAGACGGGCCACAGCCTTACCTTTTGGGTGTTGGTCCTCGATCATAACGACGTGAGTGAGAATATGGGTGTATCAAAGCAAGTCACAGGTTACCCACATTTGGGCGACATGCTGCCAGCTACCTATAGGGAAGTTATCTTAGGCTAGCGCGCAAATAGGCCGTTTACCCTCTGCAACCTGATGCCTAAAGTCTGGGCTATGGTTAACGACGCTTCAGACGCTGCTCGCGTCACGCAATCGTTGCCCTAGCTTGCTGTGCTCGTAAATTTGTCATATCTATTACTGGAACCAAATATTCGCAAGGCATCCATCCAGAGCAGGACTCGATCTAAACTAGATTGAGATGATACACTTGCTGCCTTCGAACATAGGCGACCGAACGGTCTATGTGCTATCTCTAGCCAGCTTTGACTATCTCGAATCCCAGACAACTATAATCGATGGCTGCCGGGTTTGACACACTTGTCAACAAGACTGGTAAGTACGAGTCGTCTGACATGTGCTATACTTACTTTATGGTCCATCAGGCTTCAATTGTCGCGCTTCCTTTCACTCTTTAAGCTGTCGCTCTGGATCCAACCCAATAGGTCTCCATTGGGTTCATTATAACATGGAGCTAAACGTTGATCTCAGTCGCTGTTTTCCACTCTCTATGTCTTACTCTTTCTAATTTTTCTCCATGTGGTTTTTTTGTTCGCCACCCGATTCCGAGTTGTACTAAACCCAATATTTTTTCAACTTCTCAAAATTATAATTGATGGTCAGGATTGACGTCACCCACAGCTTCCAACACTTCTAAATGGTAACACTTCTAAATGGTAATACACACTTCTAAATGGTAACACTTCTAAATGGTTAGTTATCTGTTCTCGTCTCTAGTTCCTCCTACGATCCTGCCGCTGGTCTACTTACAGCTTCACTGTACCGTTCATCGTGGACGACGATCCTGCTACTACGGCATGCATCTATCAATGTGCTCAAATTTCTCACTTCCTCGTGTCATGTACCTCCCAAACTCATACATGTCTTTGATTGTACTTGGACGGGACGCCGTACGTGATGTACGGGAGTGTGTACTTCCGGAATGCCTAAGACCAGATGTGTACGACATCGGTTCACGCAGTACTTTGAATGACATAGGTTCATCTTACAAGCAATGCCAATCTTGACGGGTTTGGCCCTGGCGTGCCGTAAGAATTCATACCCTCGTAAACGTCATGCTCTCGCTTCTCAACCAAACTATTATCGTTCTTTTCCGGGCTTTTTTCTTTGACTCTGAAGCATAGATCAGGATAGCTAATCTGCTGAAAGAGTCATTACAATTTTTGGAGTACAGGAGTAGGTCCATGTTCACCATCCTCGATACCTGATGTGTTGTTCATCTCATATTCGAACTCGGGAGGTCTATTCTCAATAGACTGTGTTTTCTGCAGATCTATCTATCGGATGTCTCCCCCTCCATATGTACCTAAAAATTCATGCATCATGGATATGCATCTTCTTGCCTACAAAAGGGCAGAGTTTTTCCGAGAATCATTGGTGGCTACATACGGTCCGGTGATCCAGCTAAATATTTAACATACCCCGCAATGGATCATTAGACCCCGTGGATTGGCGATGGAAAACTTTCAATGTGAGCTTGTTTGACTGACTTCCTTCGTTCCTCCGTGTGAAAGCCCGAGATACTGCCAGTGCAATCTGTGAATTTAGGTTAGGAAATCTCATTAATAGATCGACATCATGGGCAATACCGGCCGGGTGTTTTACAAGTGTAGAGATGTACCGTTATGATGTGTAGTTGTGCTGGCGATGTGAGGTCGCCGCCACCGCAAAAGGTCTAAGTATGCAGGTCCGGTGATCGTTCGCGAAAGACACGACCAAATTGAATCGGCGGAAGTTTGCTATTGCCACCCCTTCCTCACGATCTCAGAGCTGAGGCTTGTCTTGTTTCTAATCAAGGTTTGAAATATATGGCTGACCAAGTACAGGTATTGGGAGATCGCCATCGGGGTCGGATTTTGTGAGTCTGAGTGGGTTGATGAAAAAAGGGTTCTACTTAACAAATTAGCTAGAGACATGGAAAACAATGCGTTATTCATGTCGTAATTGGGAAGGAAAAACGAGTTAAAAAGATATTTCGGAAGGGCTTGATCATGACACTGATTTCTGCAAACCTCAACCATGAAAGTAGGCTGAAACTCTGATAGAAAAATTCTGCTGAGCAGGGGTATGTTCGCAGTAAGTATAATTCTGAGGGGAAACTGAACAGGAGGTCTTCCGCGTCTGGTTGGTCGGCTTTTTGCGGGCTCAACGCTCCACGGCCCGGCCGGTCTCGTTTTACAATCACTGATTCTTGTTCAAACGCGTTTAACCCCACGTCTCTTGGTTATCACGACGTTGCTAGACCGACCTTGTGTTGTTTTGAACCATCGAACCATACTAACTTCCCTGATCGTCAGACCACACAATATTCTCTTGAAACACTGCTCTTATTTGACGACTTCCTATCCACGCATGGCAATCTCGTTTGTGCCGATCTCCTGTATTTGACAGATACGCTGCATTTGTATATTTTTGTCCCGCATGGTGAACGAGAAACTCACACTTGACGATAGGTCTAATGCGCTGGAGAGTCAGTTGCTTAATGATGTTTTGATGGACAGCTCTGAACTACCGTAGCGTTACACGAGACGCATTGACAACCCACTACAATCCTCAGTGTTGACGGCGTCTCGCAAATGATCTATCAGGAGCGGCTCAGCCCTATGAGCGGCATTCTCAGTCTCCGAATCTGCTGAGACGGCATCCAGGTCCTCAAGCCAAGGACGACAGTCTTTGTATATCTTTCCATTCTCTCCCCTACATCTCGATTACCTATTCGCCGGATATTAGCTTGCGCCTCTTGACTCTGAGTTCATTACTATCCAGGGATCGACATTGATATCTGCTTGCACATACCTCTATTTGAAAGTCCTTCTGCCTCACTTGAGGGAATTGCATGATTAGTTCCGTTGTACCTAGCGCATATGCGATTATATGATGTCATTTTACCCCGGACGACGAATGTCCTGCTCCCTTCATGCCCGGGTATGCTGATATACTTATCCGTTCGTTATTCATTTATCTTGTCCCCAATCATAGATGATATCTTCGATGCTCGATACGCATGCTACACCCACTCTATCCTCGCTGCTGTGTCCATACCATGTATTACATAGACCGCCAGATACCAGTTCAAAGGTGGTTGACATTACTTCAATATTTTCTCGAAAGTGGATTGACCTGAGACATTTATAATAGGAATCTATTCCTGAAAGGATAGATGACGGCGCTCGTCCGGTCTGAATCGAAAATTAGCATTCGTCGGCTCCAGTAGCTGCCCTTCAATACTCTATACATATAATCGAGCTATAAGGTGGACAGGTGAAGGGCCCAGATAGCTAGAACTGTCCGATCGTTAGACATCAATGTTAACCATATGTATCCATGACAGAGTCCAATAAAGTTTTGGATATGGGCTTTCAAATAAAAGTTTGACCGCAAGTAAGTTTCCGAACATGTGTGAAGGAATATCTAAAAGGAGAATTGTCCTGGTCTTGCCATGGCAGGGCTTTGTTCTCAGATGGCTGGGTACCGAGAGACCAGCAGTGGAAGGTGGGCAGTGGGGTAGTGAGGGAAGAGGGAGCAATGGAGAGCACTGAGCGGTGGCATAACTTGTTTGTCTGGCGTCTATGCCACTTTGCTTCCATTGCTACCTCCACTTCTTTTTTCTTGTGCCCCATTTAGCTGCTCAGATTGAAGTTCTGCAAGCCCTTGATAAATTCTACCAGGACAGCCCATGGGCAGAACTCAGCACCTACGAATCACTTCCATGTCTCTTTCTCGTGTGGTACTTGCCAATATACAGGCAGCATGCAACTACTATGCATGCGCTGTGGCCCCACATCCTGCTCCGACCAAGGGCCACTATCACAGTGAACAACTCTTCATCCTTCGAATAGCCCCTCTGGTTTTCAAGGCATGTCGTAGTACTATTGAGGAGATTCCACCATTTACACGTCAAACAACAGATTCATTCACATGTTGTATGGACATGTGTCCTCTTCGAGACAACCCTTCACCTGTGCACTCTGTTCCCCGTTAGTTCTCTATTCCCGATGCCCACCGGGGCTCTCATATGTCCCTTCCCATCGTCTCGTCCACCCGTCTACACAACTCCACTCTTTGTGGTCGGTGTGATTGCTGTGGCTCTTGGCACTTACATCCGCCTCGACTGTTACCGTACACTCGGGCGTTTCTTCACCTTCGAACTCACTGTGGACCCCAACCACACATTAGTAAAACAGCGATGCTATTCATATGTCAGGCACCCAGCATACACGGGGGTTATGCTTATTGTCATCGGCCTTGCATTCTCTCACCTTTCCAAAGGTGCATGGTTGACTTCGTGCGGACCATTTAGGATCCCGGGTTCTGCGATTCTGGTGTGTGCAGTGTGGTGGATATGGGTGCTTTGCGTTGTATGTAGCAGAGCGCAAGCTGAAGACAACCAGATGAGGAAGCTGTTCAAGGAAGAGTGGGTTATATACGCTACTAATACCCCCTGGTGGTTCCTCCCTGGTGTGTACTAACATACTAGCTGGGTGCTTTCCACCCATGGCATGATGGTATATGTTTCTTGATAGTAACTCATGGCGAGGAAGTACAGCACCAACTGTATGTCTGGCAAGACAAGATCTGAATCTGGGGATACAATTATAGCGTAGTTTTGCTATTCATTCCGCAGTACCTAGTGATGTACCTCCTAACCCTCCCAACCGAATTACTGCAAACCGATACCATGGACGGGTCCTTGTAAGAATAGCATTGACTTGAGATGTTTATTTGTGTATAAATCTTATTCCTCTTCTGTTTACATGCATTGTCTTACAAGGTTGGAGACACTTATATGCATCATTGGTGTCAAGTCTCTGCTTTCTTATTAACATACTATTAAATATATTACACTGCTTCATATAAGAATATGAGTTATTAGGCTTGTCAATATTTCATCACTAACTATCAATGCCAATTATATGCATCCTGCCAATGATTTGCCTTCTACAAGTCACCCATCAAAATTTGGTGACTCCATACTGTTTCCTTGCCCAATACTACCTGGATCCCATTCAAGCCCATGGTTTCCTTACCAGATTCAACAAAGCAGTCAGCTGAAGTTGTTTGAGGACAAAGATTATTGCTTACTAACTGGCATGCTTTAGATGACTTGCAGGAGAAATGCTCAGTCCTGACATAGTCAATACATGGAAGGAAATTCAACCAGCCCTGTCAGGGGACCTGTCCAAATCAGACCTCATTCTTGTTTCCCTTGTTCTGAGCCATCCTTGCAACCCCACCCCTCCATCTTTTGGTGACAAGTACTTTCAAACTGGGGCTATTCAACGGTGCTACTTTAAAGTGGCTATGCCCCAGGAGGCTGGAGATTGAGGCCAATTAAGATGAACTTCCACTTTTGGGATCAGACTCTGGACTTAGTGTTAGGTAGTGTTTTTATTAGAAGCTCTAGAGTCAAAACACTGGCATTGGGAATCTTTAGACTTGTTCTCTTTGGATCTCCCTCTGCCAGATGAGTAGTTAGACCTCTAGAACTTCTCATAGACATTGAATATACTTTGGATCTCCCTCTGCCAGTTGTGTGACTGAGCCACAGCCCTCAGAGGTTGCCCTTAGAGGCCCACAAAGAAGCAAATATAGGTTTACCTCTGGTTAATCTGGTAGCGGTGTAAAGCATGACACTTTCTGCTGCTTCAATTCATGCAGGGGATACACTTGCACTATCAAGGGCTGCTGTAAACCATGACATATGTTAAAAATGTGGAGACATTCTTCCTGTTGAATAATTTTTGTCAAGAAGCTTAAATTGGAGAAGTTGACAGCATAACTACAAAGTGCTCATGGTACAATGTCTAAAACCTTGACCTCAGTGATTGTGTCAGGCCTAGCTCAGCTCAAAAGCCTGAGCTTAGGCATGGGACCTTGAGGCTCAGGAGGGTCATGTAATTCCAAGCCTGAGGTGTGAGCTCAAGCTAGGCCCAAGCCTGTAGCAGCTCATGCTTTGGCTGTGGCTTAATCATTTTATATGGCAAGCAATAACTCTGCATATTTTGCTACTAATCAAGCCAATTTCGGTCTGTATATGAGTCAAATTCCTCACCACCATCATCCATCAAGAAATTTTCCTCTGTCTACATCTGTACTTTTCAGAAAATTAAGTTGTTACATTGATTGATTGCCATGTAGGGGTCCAGGGTTTTCTCCATCAAGAAATGTCATGGCCATGACGGTGAAAGCTCAAACATGAGCAATAGGTGTGCAATGCTGAGTAAGTTAACATTTTTCTAACCTGTGACACCATCTTCAGATACATCAAGGATGATTCATTGTACCAGCTTGTTTATATCAACAAGATCTTTGTGATGACAGAAAATCATTTGCATATTCTTGAACTGACTTATGCTAATACATATTTCAAGATCTAAAAAATCAATACATGAGTGTGTTATGCTTCCTTCAGCAACAACAAGAATCAATATAAATTGACAGCCTCTTCAAATGTTCTGCTTTATTTACACTCAATTGAACTATCCGACATCTTTCATTGAAACTGACCACTTATGTAACACATGTCTGCTTTTTCGTGTGTCATTGCATTCTCGACCGTCTGCATAAGCCCAGCCCTGCTCCTATCTAAGTATTCTTATACGCATCTCTTTCGATCTGCATCTCCTCTTCTAAAATTCAGGGAAATGCTAGTTCCTTGTGACAAGAATTTCGAAAATTAGAATTGCTTGATGAGATTTTAAAGCAAAACTTGCATTACAATGGAGCCCTCGAGACCCTTTCAAGGAAGAAAATTGTCTTGACGTTCAATGGCAAATATTTAGTGAAAAGAATCCTTTTAAACAAGTCCCTGTGATGATTTAGTTATGAGTATATTGTATGCTATTGAGCAGGGGGACGGCATGTATTGGTAAGATGCCTTACACATGGACAGAGGCAGGACGACCACATGGATGTCCATATGTTTCTCGAGAGTAGATTATTGGATGCCCTTTGGTTATGCATGTTTAAGCCATCTCTTTCAGATACCAGCGTCCATGCTATCATTGATGACATCATTGATTATAACAAAAATGTCACCCTATCAGACCTTGAATGCCCGTTGGGACACTCTTGCAGATCAGGTGCTGTCAGTTTGCGGTATGCTCAAATCGTCCTATTGAACAACGAACATAGTTCATTCAAGAAAGTCTGAGAGGTGGAGTCAGAATCTGTGTGCAGAGTATGTAACACTAAAGTCAACAGGACATTGAAACTCATATTAGCTCTGTCTCTGATTGTGTTCGATGTATCCTCTGTAGATGTGTATCTTGACAAAAAGTTATTCCTGACAAGCATACAGTCTGAAGATTGTCTGTATGTGCTCAAGGGTATTGTTTATTTTTGGGACCACCACTTTAGTACTAACCAAAGTGGGTATATGGTTTCATGACGGTTTCAGTATGTGTCATCAGATGTCAAAGGAAATTGAGAAAATTGGAAATATAGACCTTTCCGTATGTAGAGGAAGGTCTGCGAGTGCAGTAGTATACGCTGTAGGATCATATTCTTACTCGGGACAAATATAGATCGCGGAACATGCCGTGTTTGCAACGACCCATACTCGACGATAAATATACACCAAATTATGCTAACTTTGAACAAAGTATCGGATAGATGATTATTGATGTCTGACCGCGAATAGATAGATCTTGGTCACGCCGTGCTTGCAATGGGCCATACAAGCAGGTGTTTATAGTAAAACGAAGGCGATAGGTTCAGGAGTACAAGATGTGGGCCGTGAGAATAACACGTGATCATCCCCACTCCAAAGATTTATGTTGAGACCGCAGGCGTCAGACGTCCACTGCGCCCGCAGCTCTTGGGAAAAAGCAGGTTCACCAGGTGACATATGGCTCATACGTCTTTATTCCCTTCTACGACAGCCCACGGGCTAATAATTTCATTCTTTACCTCAGATTCAGGCTATCCTTCGAAGTAGTTTCGACAGAGCATAACCAGCCTGTTGGATTACTGGAGATTATCCTGATCCTCACGCTCCCACAGAAACTATCTGTGAGAATTCAGATCTATTTTAATGCAGGGGTGAGATACTTTCTATGTGTTTGAGAGAAATATCACAAGCCCAAAGTCATCAAGACCAACCCCATTCAGAATAGATGATGGGGCAACTGTCCACTCTGGTATCAAAAAGGAAGAATAGCTCATCTCATCATGCAAGGGACGAAAGTTTCTCACCGTACGTCGTAATCCCGAATCAATGATTGATTAACAACAGGTACTAAAACCTACTATATAGCATCCATCTATCGCCTTCCCAAGATTCTCGTCTTTCCAAAGTCCTACACAATGACCCAGAAGCCCATCACATTCTACGACATTCCTTCGACTATACCCGGAAAGTGTTGGTCGGTCAACTTGTGGAAGACGAGGTATGCTGTTCTCCATTTTCCTATGTTATCGCTAGGCTAAGTAGTATCACCCCTAGGTATACATTGAATTTCAAAGGCCTCCCTCACAAGACTGAATGGGTTGAATACCCTGATATCGCGCCAATGTCTAAGAAGATGGGCTTTCTGCCTACTGACATGCACGGGAATGATCCGTACTACTCTCTACCTGCTATTTACGACCCCAATACTTCTACATCGCTCTCCGATTCCGCTTTAATCGCTGAATACCTTGACAAAGCTTATCCCGATACGCCTAAACTCTTCCCACCTGGATCTCACGTGGTCCAATATGCGTTCATCGACGCTTTAGGCATTAAGCTCGAACCTATTCGAGCATTTGCGCTGCCGGCGTCCTATGCCATTCTGAATCCATCGAGCCAGGAATACTTTCGACGTACCCGTGAGGAATACTTCGGTAAGCCCTTGGAGGATATCGCTCCGAAGGGTGAGACAGCTATTGAAGAGTGGGCGAAGGTCAAGGCGGCGTTTGATGTTATATATGGTTGGCTAGAGAAGGGAAAGGAGAATGACCCGTATATCCTTGGACAGAAGCCGGTATTCGTTGATTTCGTCCTTGCGGCACATCTCCTCTATTATAAGAAGATCTGGGGTGGCGACAGCCAGCAGTGGAAGGATATTTCTACATGGAACAATGGAAGGTGGGAAAGGCTGGTTAAGGATTTCGAGAAATATGAGAGCGATCAGTGATAATTGTTTAATGATAAGAAGTTTTGGTAACCAACAAATACAGCTTGTCGTCTGTCCAAGAGAGAATATCAATACCTGACTACACCCCTATACGAACCGGATCTCTTCTTGGAGACTTCGATTTTGGTGTCATACCTCTGCGTCCAAGCATGAATAGGGGATATAGGAGGTAGGGAAATTGAGTATAAAATGGCCATCGTCCACCCATACACCACGCTACAACGACATGCATACTTACCAAGGTGCCAGCAGCACTATCTGACACTCCTATCTCGTCTGACACATAACTAGACTTCGGACAGTCAAACCCTCCTCGCACCCAAGACCACGGAGATTTCCTGACGCAACACCCAATTCTTAGACGAAGTTACCGTGTCAGAAGCAGCACCTGTGTTTCTAGGTATTGAGGTTGGGTCAGAGTGGCTCCTGACTCATTTTATAATTCGCAGCACAGGGCGGGAGCCCAATTATGATGTCCTTGATAACATCCAGAATGAGGTCGATTACCTACAGGATCGGATAGAGAAGACCGAAAACAGTATCAAGACCGCCACTCGACAAGCCCTTGAACGCATGGAAAATATCGGATCGGTGATGGACGCTATCGAAAGTGTGTTGTCAAACCCTTCACTGCACCACGGAGTATTGACCCGCTCGCCAGAACTATGGAAACGCTTCAAATATATTTAAAAGGCACTGAAAAAAAGTGTCGTTCACTAGATACAAGAGCTATACAAGCATCAACCCGTCACATAAATGCGGCAAGGAAGAAACATAAACGTGCAAATTTGTTTGGAAAGAGAAAATTAAATCCGTTCAATGGAATCCGCGGGTGAAATTGAAAGAATGGTCGACATTCTCATCAATCTTCATTGCATGTAAAACTCTTTGTTCCTGCAACTATTATTGAGCAGGTTATAATGAGTGATGAGGGATGGAAGTCCCCTTTCCGTATCCATAGCAAACTTCACAAACATTCAAAGTAAAATCCAGGGGGGGATAGGGAGTGTATCTCACATCAGATGAGGTCCCCCTTGATAAACAAAAGTCCGGGTTGGTGTTGGCTGATTTGCAAACTTTGCAAGACGATTTAGCGACACGTTGGATTGACGGCCGAGAGACCTTTACTCGCAGAAGGAAATGTTTTCCAGATGGAGAATAGTGTTTGAAACCAGATCTGTTGCAAAGTAATGCCAAGCAAGGAAATATGGATTTATGGTAGATCATATGATTTGCAGATGATACCATCTTTTTCCTTGAGCCGTTTGAAAGGTGCTTGCAAAGTTTGGTAAAGAGTCGCAATAGAGGATGGGTGGGACAGATTATCAGAATAACCACAGTTACCGAAGCCATGCCACATTACATTCACTCAATATGGGTGGCAAGTGAGTTAATATTACAGGAGAGCATGTACAGCGGCACAAGAGGATTGCCCATGTCCTTACAAAGTGCCATGTTCACATCATAGCATAGAGGCTGTGATGCGCCCATTTACCACAATGCCCATGGTAGTAGTGAGGGGAATCTCCCACCTGGACTCCACAAGGATGGAATTATGCATGAGTAGTACACTGAAATACCTCTCTTTAGCCAAGGCTGACGTGCATCTGAGTAAGCGAGGACAGAATCACCATAGAACGAGTACTGTTTTCCCAAGAAACTTGATATCCAGTACGAGAAGTGTGAGAAGGAGACAATACATGTTTGGTCAGGCAGCATGAGGAAACCATGGGGAGTAGCATCCATATTGAAGAAGCACGGTTTGAATTAATGTTTCGTCCTCTCCGCATGGGTGACTGCAGTCGAGTGGATGGTAAACGTGACGTGTCTACTCAAGGATATGCTGGCTTCAAAAAAAACCCCTAGGGTCAATATTTTTATAGAGGTAAATGTATAAACTAACTAATTATGGAATAAGGTACAACATCAAATAAAGAAATATGACATCACAAATTTCTCAAGTGGCCCCACCAGTACAATTCCAGCAACTCACCCTTTTACTTTCACAGCCTTACCTTCAACATTGATAACAGACCTCAACAACTGTCTCCACATATATTCAACAGTCTGGGAAGATGGCACAACCTTCTGCATCTAATGCACCAATCTATCCCTATTATGAGAAAGTATTTACAGATATATTCATGTGTGACAAGTGCCAGGCATTGGGCATTGGGTGTCAGGTAGCCATGCATGTGGAAAAAATGGACTTTTTAAGTTTTCTTATTCTAGTACACTTAACTAATGTTTAAAGCATCTTGATTCTTCAAGGTGGAAAATTTAGAGCCCTCCAAGATCCTCACTCAAATATCCCAATTTGTTGGCTTTGGCAACTGGACTAACTGGTGTCAGAGTTTGTGTCTACCCCTAAGAACATTCACCGTTTGAAAGACTTAACCTTGTGCAGCAAAAATAGTGGCCTTTCAACCCTTCATCAGTTGATTATTGAATAGTTCTACAAGTGGAGGAAGAAGTCCGATTATTTGAGCCCAAAAGTTCTTGAGTCAACCTGAAAGTGGCCAAAACCCAAGTTGACTACAAGGGACTAGTCTAAGTAGAGCAAGTAGTGTAAGTGTAGAATGTAATGGAATGAAGGGAAATGGAAAAAGAGATAGTGGGTAGAGGTGAAAAATGCATGTAAAAACTGCAATTTAATTGAATGAGTCCCATGAGCACAGTGAGAGACAATTATAAGGGAATGTAATGTAAGTAGTTTAAGAAGGCACTTACCTGCAAGCATGGTATGAGATGATAGTGAGATCACTCACAACTGTGCCTGCCTGGCAGAGGGAAATCCAAAGTCTATTGAGCATATATAAGAAGATATAGGGATGCTAACTACCCACATGGCAGAAGGAGATCCAAAGAGAACAAGTCTGAGGATTGCCAATGCCAGTGATGAAAAATGTACTCTGGAGCTTCCAGAAGAAACAAATCACTACAATGAAATCCAGAGTCCGCCTCAAATATGGAAGTCCATCTTGTATGAATTATGAACAGAGAACCAGTAGGGTCTGTGGGTCAAAAGTGAAACCAATAGATAGAGAAAGGGAAGGAGTGTAAAGGAAAACCGTATGGAAGGGGGCTGGAGAAGCCACAGGGGAGAAATGGGGGGATGACCTGTGAAGTCCAGAGTCTGACCCAAATGTGAAAGTCCATCTTGTCTGAAATATGAACAGAAAACCAGGAGGGTCTCAAGGGCTGAAGATAGAACCAATGGCTAGGGTAAGGGAAGGAGTGTAAAGAAAAACTATATGGAGGGGGCTGGAGAAGCCCCTAGGATAGAAGTGAGGAAATGACCTGTGGGTTCTGTCAGGGGACTTCCTTTCTGACCTCCACCCCCTGATTGACACTGACTTGCTGTGACCAATTCCACTCCCCCAAGGCTTGTTTGACATCTCCAGGGCATTCTACAGATCCTCAGAGATCTCCAGAGATTCCTGGAACTCTCCATGATCCCTCATTGAGGACTTCAGCTAACTCTGGTCACTTACACAGTTGTTCCCATGCCTCTGCTGCCCATTGATGTGCTGCACCAAGCAGTGGGGATCCTTAGACTTGTTCTCTTTGGATTCCCCTCTGCTAGGTGATTAGTTACCATTTGTATTGTCAATTACAGTTCTAATATACTTTGGATTCCCCTCTGCTAGCTGCATGACTTAGCCACTGCTCCTAGAGGTTGCCCTTACAGCAGAACAAGTCTCTAAATCCTGGTCTAGAAGCCCCTCATAGCTGCATGGAATCCCCAAGCCCCCTATCTGTCACTTCCTCACTAGGTGTTGAGATAAGGGACATGTATGCTACTGCCATTCTTTTCTTTTCTTTTCACTATGATACTTCCCTTCTATCAACATATGCCACTGCCACTGCCACAGCATATGTTTATTCTTCTTTGTTTCTGAACCTTATTTTCTTTCATATAAATACTAACAATACACTACACAAACACACCCTCAGTTGTCTTGCTACCATTGTGACATCTGAGGGTGTGTTTCTACTTACCATCTTTACCAACTCATACTTATAATCGTTGCCTGTAGATTTACTTGTGTATCTACAGGTATTAATACAGTTGTCTCGCTACCATTATGACATCTGAGGATTTACTTGCATATCTACAGGTTATAGGCCCCATTTGCCATCTTGCCTGCACAATAAAATTGTCACATTAAAAACATTGAGGATGACTCATATCAGAAAAAATTTTCTACTGCAAACACACACTGCTAAAACACCATGTCAAACAACACATCCAATGGACCACCCACTTTCCCCGAGGAACTACAGTTTGATGGAACTAACTTTGTTCACTTCAAAAACCATGTGATGATTGCTGCATGAAGCATCAGGTGGGCTGCAAACTGAAGACAGTGCATGTAGACGCTAAATGAAAGGTGGGAAGACTACTGCATGCTGCACAGCATCATCCTCAAACTGGTGGTACCATATGCACACACTCAAAATGGATTTGCAAAATGGTTGATCTGCACTATCATTGAAGGCATGCATTGTATGCTTGCTGAGAGTGGGCTCCCAAAAGACATGTGGGCTGAGGCTGCTGTGGCTCAAATATACACATGGAATCAATTGCCTTTGACATGTCATGACACCATACCAGAGTGCACATGGACCAGAAGGAGGCAGAGTGTAGCCCACCTGCACCCTTTTGGCTGCACAGCCTATGCCAAGGTGCCAGAGGAGGTGGTGAAGTCCAAGCTGGACCTGCATTTGGTGAAGTACACTTTTGTTGGCTATGCTGGCATTGGGGGATACAGACTTTTTGATTGTGCCATGAGGACCATGGTTACTTCTCATGATGTGATCTTTGATGAAGGAACTGGACACAGAGTTCTCACAGTTATTTAAGAATCAGATGATCTATTAGCCACAAACACACCAGCTACCAACATAAGTATCCAGCCAGGGCTCATCACCCCTTGCCAACCCATTGCTCCCTGTATCTGTGATGGTGTGCCACTCCATGACTGCCAGGCACTGAATAATGCCACCAATCCCACTACTGATCCCTCCACCAATACCACCAGCAATAACTTGTCTTCAGGGCTGGTGGCAGCCAAAACTGCCCCACAAATGACAGCACCACAACCTCCATGATGATCTGCCTGACTCCAGGCACAAGCCCCCTCAGAGGCCCCCAGGTCATACCTCACAGGCAATGCATATGCATTCATGGCTCTCTTGAGCCCAGGTGGTGAGGACAATGAGTCTTACATGCCAAGAATGTATGCTGAGGCAATGTGCTGCTCTGATCTGTGGACTCCAGCCATACAAGAGGAGCTGAGGGTGATGGAGGAACAGAAGGTTTGGACACTCATTCCAGACATGGAGGTGCCAGCAGGGAAGAACATTGTGGGGTGTAGGTGGGTATTTGCAAACAAATACAATGCAGATGGTTGGATTGTGAGGAGAAAAGCAAGGCTGGTGGCTAAAGGGTATTTGCAGGTCCTTGGTGATGACTATGATGAGACCTATGCAGCAGTGGTCAGACTTGAATCCCTCCACATGACAATTGCCATGGCTGTGCACCTCAGACTGGAAACTTGGCAAATTGACTTTGTATCAGCCTACTTGAGCAGTGTCCCCAACTTCAAAGTATACATGGATGTGCCGCAAGGGTTTCCAGGAGAAGAGGGGAAGAAAATAAAGCTTTTGAAAATCCTGTACAGCCTGATGCAAGGAGGCAGGGACTGGTTCT
This sequence comes from Termitomyces sp. DKA64, assembly GCA_017657295.1. Taxonomy (NCBI): domain Eukaryota; kingdom Fungi; phylum Basidiomycota; class Agaricomycetes; order Agaricales; family Lyophyllaceae; genus Termitomyces; species Termitomyces sp. DKA64. Next base: position 221 of record JAGGAV010015583.1, on the reverse strand, counting down.
GGACTCTTGATGGGGCATACAAACAGTTAGGTTTCCATACTTCCTGGGCTGACCCATGCATGCAGACAAGGACAAGCAGAGATGCACATACCATCACAAACACCTTCACCAACAATGTTTTTGGAGTATTGACAAGCCCAGAAGAAGCCCAGAAGGCCAAGCAGGAACTGGCAAATATCTACAATGTCAAAGACCTCAGGACCCCCTTGTTCATCCTTGGC
>JAGGAV010015582.1:0-54454 GCA_017657295.1 Termitomyces sp. DKA64 | reverse complement strand
GCTATGAGGGGCTTCCAGACCAGGATAAGAGACTTGTTCTGCTATAAGGGTGACCTCCAGGAGCAATGGCTAAATCACACAACTAGCAAAGGGGAATCTGAAGTATATTAGAGATGTAGTAGACAATACAAATAGTAACTAATCATCTAGCAGAGGGGAATCCAAAGAGAACAAGTCTAAGGATCCCCTCTGCTTGGTGCAGTGCATCAACAGGCAGCAGAGGCATGGGAATGGCTGTGTAGGTGACCAGAGATAGCTGAAGCACTCAACAAGAAATCACAAAAAGTCCCAGGGGTCTCCAGAGATCTCTAGAAACCTGTAGAATGCCTGGGAGCTGTTGGATGAGCCTCAGGAGAGTGGAACTGGGCAAGAAGAGTTGGTGTTGGACAGGAGCAGAGGTTGGAAAGGGTAGTCTCCTAACATCATCCCCCCTCTAGCATACAGCATCTCAATGCATGGGGTAGAAAAAGTTCTGGATTGCCTGGTCTGCCAGTGAGAGGGAATAGATTCCTTGAATGGCTTGGGGCACATCTGGGTGTTGTTGGTGGAACTCCCTGACCAGTCCAGGCACATGCATGTTCTCTTAGGGTTCCCAGGAGATGCCTTTGATTTTGTAGCCTTTCACTTTATACTGTAGTCTCCACCAGAATAAATGGCTATCTGGGATCTCCTCCACCTTGTACTCCTCACTGTTGTTGACCACCACTGGAGGAGGCAGGGGTGCTGGGCATCATCCTAGAATAGGGTCTGCTGGGGCCAGAGCCAGTTTGACCACATTGAAGACTGGATGGAGCTGGCACATTCCTGCAAGGAGCCAGAGTCAATAGGCTAGAGGCTCTACCTGCCATTCCACCATGAAGGGTCCTAATTGTTGGTGTGAGAGCTTCTTCAATGGCCAGGTGGTCATAATATCAAAGGCATCCAGGTAGATTCAATCTCCAAGCTTGTACTTGGATGCCAAGGTCCTTCTGCAGTTGTAGTATTGTGCCATGTTGTCCTTCACCTTTGCCAGCACTGCCCAGGCTTCCTCCTGTGTGATCTTCATCTGGTCCACAAACTTGCCTGTGGCTTTGTTCTCCAAAGGTCAGGCCTGGAGTTTGAAGCCTATGTGCAGGTGATGTCTGGTGTCCAGGAAGAAGGGTGAAAACTTGGTGGCCACATGAACATGGTTGTTGTACTGGAACTTGGCATTGGGGAGGTCCCAGTTATTCTGGTGCTCATTGCAAAAAAGATGAGGGTATTGTTTGAGCTCCTGATTCATGTGTTTGGTCTGACCATCAGACTGTGGGTGGTAGGCAGCGGAGGTGTGAAGCTTCATGTTGAGTAGTCAGTAGAGCTCCTAAGTGAAGTCCACAATGAATTGTAGACCCTGGTCAAATATGTAGGCATTGGAGAGGCCATGCAACTTCCAGACATTCTTCCAGTACAGGTTAGTGGTGCTCATGGCAGAGCAAGTGGTGTGAGTAGGGATGAAATGTGCTTGCTTGCTGGTCCACTACTACCATGATGGTGTTGTAACCATGAGCATCAGGGAGCTCTACAATGAAGTCCACCAAGGCAACACTCCATCACTCTGCAGGGATAGGCAGGGGGTGCAGCTGACTAGAAGGGAGGCAGTATTGGGGCTTGGTCTGGAGACAGAGATTGCATGTACTAATGTAGGATCCAATATACCAGGACATCTGGAGCCACCAATAGTTTTGAGATACCAGCTCTAACATTTTCCACCAGCTAGGATGTCCTGCAATCTAGGAGTCATGGTGTTGCTCTACAATCCTCTGGCAGAGCTCCAGGTTATTGGGCATGTAGATACAATCCCAGAAGGTCAGGAGTCTGTTGTGGAGGGCCCATTCATCTGCACAGACTGACTTGACATCAGTAGTATGTCCAGACTTAAATGCCCTGGCTGCCTGGGCAATGAGTTCTTCCTGCAGACTGCCTCAGTTTCCCTGCCTGATGTCCTGGAGGATCTCCACCTCCACCCCCTCAACAGCTAAGCCTTCTATGGCTTGAATAGCAAACAACTCAGGTCAGAGGAGCTTGTCATCTCAGAGCATCTGGCTTCCCCATGCTCTGGCCTGGCTTGTGGTGCAGTGAGAAGTCAAAGTTGGCTAAGTAGAGGGACCACCAGGCCTGTCAGCAATTGAGCTTCTTAGCCATCCAGAAATACTTGAGGTTCTTGTGATCCATCCATACTTCAAACTTATGCTGTGCACCATCCAGGAAATGCTGCCACTCCTTGAAGGACCAGATGATTGCCAGCATCTCCTTGTCATGGATTTTGTAGTTGCACTCAACTGCATTCAGACTCTTGGAGTAAAAGGCCACTGGATGCCACTTTCCATCCTCCCAGGATTGTTGTGACAGAACAGCTCCAGTGGCAAAGTCAGAGCTGTCAGCTTCTACCCAGAAGGGGGAGTTGTCATCCAGGAAGAAGAGGACAGGTCTGGAGGTGATAGTGTGCTTGAGATTGTCAAAAGCTGTCTGCTCTGGGGGTAGCCATCTCCAGGTACCATCCTTGGCAGTGAGGTCAAACAGCAGTTGGGCATGATGGGAGAAATCCTGGATGAACCTCCAGTAGAAGTTAGTGAAACCTAGGAAGGCCTGCACTTCCTTCTTGTTCTTGGGCTCTGGCCACTCCATGACACCTGCCACCTTCACCAGGTCCATCTCTGTGGCTCCATGTGAGATGATCAACCCAAGGTACTTGATCCAGGTTTGCTCAAGCTCACACTTCTCCAGTTTGAGATAGAGTTGGTGAAGGCAAAGACATTCCAAGATGATGCATATGATCCAGCAGTGCTCCTCTAGCAATTTTAGTGTAAATGAGGATGTTGTTGAGGTATATGCACACTATGCCTTCAGCTATTAGGTCCTGGAAGATGCTGTTCATCATTGTCTAGAAGGTGGTGGGGCTGTTAGTGAGTCCAAAGAACATGACAAGAGGTTTGGATAATCCCCAGTTGGTCCAGAAGGCAGCCTTCCACTTGTCTCCTTCCTGGATCCATATGTTGTTGTAGCCCACCAGACATCCAATTTGGTGAAGTACTGTGCACCTTGGAGATTGTTGATGAGCTTGGAGATGAGGGGGAGGGGGTAGTGGTTCTTCACCATCATGGTGTTAAGTGCCCAGTAGTCCTGGACCAGTCAGAGGGAGCCATCCTTCTTCTTGATGAAGAAGACTAGGGAAGCCATTGGGAATTTGGAAGGGCAGATGCAACCAGAGGCTAGGTTCTCCTGTAGGAAAGCATTGAGTTCATCTTGCTCCTTCAGCACCAGTGGGTAGACCTTACAGCTTGCAGGCTTGGAGTCCCACATTAATTTTATGGCATGGTCTTACTGCTTGTGCTCTGGAAGCAAGTCAAAAGAGGCCTTGGAGAACACATCCTCAAACACATGGAGATATGGAGGTACAATGTTGAAGAGCTCCTGGGGCATGGAGTTCACTGCAAATGCCTGGGCCAGCCATTGAGAGGTGGTCTGGCTGGTCTGGATCTCTGTGATAGAGGGCAGGGGGCATAGGGCAGTGGCATATATCCAATCTCCAACCTCCACTGCTTCATCCAGGGACTCTGGGTCATGCAAGTTGCAGAACTCCCCTGACAGATCCTCCTCTGGGGCCCTGCCACCACTCTGGTTGTCCTCATAGAGAGCCTCTCTACAAGGGAATGCCAAGGGCAGGGGATCCAGAAGATCTGAATCTGCAAAGGGAAGATGGCCTGCATGGCAAGCCCAAATGGCCACATGCTCTCAAACCTCAGCCCAGCACTATTCCTTGACCTCAGTGGTGCAGGTGGCACACCTCTGGGGGCATTGGCTCATGGTCACCTCACCCCAGGCCCAGTCTACTTTGGGGTTGTGCTTCCAAAGCTAGGTGAACCCAAGGATCATGTTCTGCTTGCCTAGGCTGGTGACAGCAAAGACTGCCCACTCTGCATGGTTTCAGTAGCAGAGGATGAGATCAACCATGGAGTTAATGGCCCCAGCCTTGTTGGGTGTTCTGTCAATATTAAACATTGGAATAGGCTGGGACAGCAGCTGCATGGTCAGGCAGTGGCACTTGACAAACTCTGAGTCCAGGAACAACTCTGTGGCACCACTATCCAGGAGGACAGTGACTCCATGGGCCTGCTGGGTGTCCATAGTCTCAATCTCCACATTGAGGCACAAGGAGTTTGCTGAGAAGATTGCAGCTACCACATACCACTGGGGCAATTGGCATTCCCATGTGGGGCAGCATGGATGGGGCCTGACAGGCATCAGGGAGCTCAGCATGGAGTCCAAAGTTTGTGTTTGTACATCTGGAGGAGAATACTGGAGTTCCTTTGTCTTAGAGTCATCAATATCAAGGCAAGCAATTTCATTTTCTATCAACAGACATGCATACCTGTTAGTACTCAGCAATAGAGGCATACATCTCATCTGCCACCTGACTAAAAATCCTCCTCCAGACCCAGGAGGGGGGCACTAGCACCACTCTCCTCCAGGGCCAACTCTGGTGCCAGCTCATCCAGTGATGGATCTCTGGCAGCATCCTTCATGGCCAACAGCTGCAGGAGGAGCTCCTCCTGCTCTGCCATAGAGGTAACATACCTCAAGACCCAACAGGCAGTGCCACACAAAGTGCCCAGGTTTCTGGCATCTCTGGCACAGTAGTGGCATGGAGTGGTACTGTCAGGTGGTGTCAATGTCCATGGGGATGCCCAGCAGTAAGGGTCACAGTGCAAGTAAACCCAATGGCAAGAGTCATGGGGCAGAGGTGGCTGAAGCAGAGGTGGGTGCTGGAAGTGCAGGAGCAGGGTACTGGAGAGTGGTGACAGGGGCAGGGCAGTGAATTAGGTGCATGCAGCATAGTTCCCATCAAATCTCCATGAGCTGCCACTGATCCTGGGCCACCTTATACCAGGAGGCAATCTGCTCATTGTTTGGGTGGCCCTTGGTGAGGTTGTCAATGCATTCCAGTAGTGCAGGGTGCAAGCCATCCCAGAATGTGAGGCACAGTTGGAGGCCATCAGGGTAAGCCACTTGCTCGACTAGTGCTCAGAAGGAGTTGATATACTAGTCCAGTGTCCATTTTCCTTGCCTGTACTGTTCCCAGTTGCATAGCACTAAGGCAGTGGTTTTGGCAGGGTCAATTGGACAAAACTCCACTCAGAAGTCCTTTTTAAAGGCTGTCCAATCCACAAAACTCCTGACACCTCCAGGGCATTGAAACACCTGTAGCATGTAGGTGGAGGCATGTTCCATCTTCATATATAACAAGACCCAGGCTATTTTCAGTGCATTGGACTTGAAGGTGTCCCTACTGAGATGGATGTAGGTGAGGCAGGACTGGAGGAAATGCTCTCCACCAGAGCAATTGCTGTCATATGCATCTGGGAGTGCAGGATAGGGAATCTGCCCTTAGAAGGCTACTGGAGCTGCTGGGAAGGCTGCAGGAGCCACTGGAGGTGTTTCCACAGCCAGGGGTGGCATGGAGGTAGGGGTCATGTGCTCTAGTAGTGCCTGAAGGGACTGGGAGATGAATTTGGTGGTTTGGCAAAGGGTGGAGAGTTTGGTTGTGTGATGTGTGAGGGAAGATTGGGTCAATTGCACCTGGTTCTTTAGGTGTAGCAGGCAAGTCCAGGCCTTGTCCTGAGGGGCCAGGGCCTCCAAGGGAGTATCTGGATTGGCAGGCTGAGACATAGAATTCTGCAGGTGCTTAAGCCTGGTGGGGAAGCAATAGATAAGGGCTTGGAGATTCTGTGGAGGCTATGAGGGGCTTCCAGACCAGAATAGGAGACTTGTTCTGCTGTAAGGACAACCTCTGGGAGCAATGGCTAAATTCTGCAGCTAGCAGAGGGGAATCCAAAGTATATTAGAGATGTAATAGATGATACAAAATAGTAGACTAATCACCTAGCAGAGGGGAATCCAAAGAGAACAAGTCTAAGGATTCCCTCTGCTCAGTGCAGCACATCAACAGGTGGTGGAGGCATGGGAATGGCTGTGTAGGTGACTGGAGATAGCCAAAGTGCTCCACAAGAGATGATGGAAAGTCCCAGGGGTCTCTAGAGATTTCCAGGGACCTGTAGAATGCCCAGGAGCTGTCAAACAAGCCTCAGGGGAGCAGAACTGGGCAAGGAGAGTCAGTGTCAGACAGGGGTGGAGGTCAGAAAGAGTAGTCTCCTGACAGTTCAGGCTGGTGTAGATCTTGTCAACCAGGGTGTGGAGTTCTTCCTGGAGGCCAGCATCATTCCTGAGGGTACTCCTGACATCCTCAGGGAGGGTGCCCTGCTGGTAGTGCTTGTAGAAGTCCAGGAGGCAATCCACCCATGTCTCTGGTGTCCCAGAGATGTTTTGGTGGTCAAGGTTGACAAGGAGGGCTCTTGCTTGTTTGGCAAATTTGGCAGGAGCTAGGCAGAGAGAGCAGAGGACCTCATCATGCTGTTGAACATAGATTTTGACCCATTGCTGTCTGGGAGAGGGTGGGGCTTGGATGAGGGGAGCAGCAGAGGGTCAAGGCCAAGGGGAGAAATAGCTGTCAAGTTGTTCCAGGGGAACCAGGGCTGCAGTGGCAACAGGATAGGTGTAGTAGGGTCTGAAGGGGAAGGCCAAGGATACCAGGGCTGTGGGTGCCTAAGGGGCCAGAGGGGTGTCAGGCTGCAAGCAGGGGTAGGTCCCTTTGACAGGGTACAACAAGGGGTGGCACCAGTCCAGGGGTGGTTCCTGACTGACAGATGGGCTGTAGAGAGTTGGGTTTGGGTCTAGGACCCAGTACCACAGAAAACTTTGAATTATGTCTGGTTGAGGTGGGTGTGACATAGCAGTCAGGCATCAGATAGAACAGAGGGTAGTAGGAGTCAGGTACCAGCCTACCATAGTAGTTGGTTAGATAGCTGGCAGGTGGGTACATGGGATTGTAGTTAGACATCAGGAATGGGGTAAGGGAAAAGTCTCGATATTATGTCAGGTTCTGCTGATCATGGCAGCTCAGCTGCACTGGGCAAGCCCCTTACTAGGCAGACATGATGTCTACACTTACAATCCTGTGCTCCAGTGAGCTCTGGAAGAGTGGAACTAAGTGGGTGAAGGGGGAAAAGGTGGTCCAGGGAAGTCCAGGGTGCTCTGGTAGGCTAGATGGGGGAGCAGGAATAATGGACATGTGGAGATTGAGTATGATATGGAGCTCTAGGTTTGAATATCAAGAACAAAGGGGAACTCAGGGTTGGATTCTGAGTTGAGGGCATGGAGAGGTTTTGGAGATCACAGAGTTGAAAAGAAGAGTTGGGGCAATAGGAAGAGAGTTGAATGTAGCCAGAAAGGTCAAGACAAGATGGGAACTTAGAGAAAACAGGGCAAGACAAGACTTAGAAGATAGAGGTGAGAGACAGAGATGGAAAAGGAAACTGATAAGATAGAAACTGATAAGATCAAGGCAGATAAGATTGAGAAAAGATGAGATTTGAGACAAGACAATATGGAACAATGAGACAGAGACACAAGAAATGTAGCAGACACAGTAATGTAGTTAATATCAAGACTACCATTACTAGCACTACTCTACAGTTTAAGTATCTACAGGGAACTCATCCAGGACTGCAGGTCTAAGACTGGACTGTGTGGGGTGGGTCTCAGGTATGATTGTTCAGGGCATCCCAAGACTGGCTTGCTGGGTGTTGGTAGTGTCTTAATGCATAACCATGATGTGTGCTGGGGAGGGTGGAGGGGCATCAGGGTTACCCAAACACTAAGGGAGGGCCAGGGGGATCATGGAGTATGCCAGGAAAGTGTTGGGGATCTCTGGAGAAGCATCAGGGTTTGCTGGAGTGGCCACCAAGGGTAGGGGAGGGTTGTAGGGGTTCAAGGAGGGGAGTGTGCTCTGGGGCTTGCAGGGCTGGGTCAGGTGAAGTCTGGGGGCAAGGCAGGGGTGTGGGGATGGGTTATGACAAGTACTTTGTAAGGACTATCCTCAGTCAAACTTTGAGCATTGATAATGCTCTGTCTTGTTCTTTGTCATCAGATGATGGTTCTCCTGCATAGACCTGATGAGCCAGCCTTTTTCCTTTATCCCCTGCTGTCAGTCCTGCCTGGTTCACATTTACATCACTGGACTCAGACTTGATTGGAAGGTGTACTTCTTGATGCAATGAAGATCCTTGGTATGGTTGGTTTGCCCTAGTGCAAACACTTGTCATAGCTAAAGGTGGCACCTCACTTGCCCTTTGCATGGAGCATTCTGGTTGTGATGCCCAGAAAGGCAAACTCTGCACCAGATCTGAGCCAGGCTGTAGGTCAGTGAACTGTATTATATCTGCAGACTTGTCTTTTTGGTAACAGTACCTTAAAAGACACAGTGGGTTTGATCTCTGGGACCCATATATCCAGGTAAATTGTAGGTGCAGTTGTCACCTTGACTTCTTTTGCTGGTGCTAGCACCAAGATGCCCATCATCCACTTTACAATAGTCCTGCAGGCATCCCAAAGCCTTCACTGAGTATAGAAGTCAAGGGATGTCAACCATCATTGCATCTTGATGGGGGAATGTATTTTGACACTTCTGGCATCTGAGCCACATGCTGGTTGCTATCCAGATTGGACTCATCAGATGACTTGCTGACAAGGGGGTTGTCCATGTCAGACCGAGGATTCCCAGAAGTTTTTGGTGGCTGCCATAACAAGCACAAAGAAGCTAATAGAGTTTGATGAGTTCAAACTCCCACGGAACACAGAGAGCTGAAAGCTGGGAACCAGAAGATTCAAAAAAAATGTAACATAGTTACAAAAAAGTTCCAGTTCTTATATCACACTAGTGTATCAGAATGGTCTGAAGTGCCTCTTTGCAGAGAGTTGCACTAAGGGAGAGGTCACCAGTCATGTAGGCAGAGCAGGGTTGTATAGATCCCCCAGATGCCTGCCATCAGGTTCTGCAGAGGGAGCAGTTGGGGGCCTCAGTCAGGGCAAGTATATGCACATACTGCGAGTTCCTCCTTGGGCTCATCCAATCTCAGCCTCCCAGGTTCAGAGCAAGCGGTGCTCGCTGGTGGAGCCCCAGCAGAATTCATAGAAGTAGGCTAGAGGGTACAATTGGTTGGAGTGTTGATAACTGCGGTGGGGAGGGCTTTCCTCATCCAAGCCGTGATTCATGATTCACTAACAAGATCGTAGAAGTAAAATATGGATACAGACGAGGTGGTATCAATGTACAGACCACGAAGTGCACAGCGAGAAAACTGTACCAAACACGAATGTGTAGATGGAAATTCCGAATCACGTCGCACGTAGAAAGATGTCCCTCTTTCCTCCCGTCAGGACGCTAAACCTGTACCAACCGTCCACCCAACCTTATGCCCTACCCTGATCACCACTTCCTCTCTCAAGCTCAACTCAGGTCTCCACCTCAAATGCACTCCAAACTCCACCCTCTGCCTCCCATTCCTCCTATTCTTCGCCAAACAACAAAACGGCTCGCGCGTACGCACACCTGTCTCGGGGTCCACGCAGATCATCAGACATCTCCGACACCGCGCGAGAACCTGAAATGTCTGTGTTCCGATATGTAGGTGCGTCAGCGTGTCTTCAAAAAACGGGGGAAGTAATGATTCAGAAGCTAGTGGGGATGAGAGAATAAAATTTGCACGGAAGCAGGATGGATGGATGGGGGTGGGTTTGGGGTCAGAGTGAGAGGATTGTACCCAGGTGTTGACGACGTCCACTGAGGATGTGGAGATGAGGGTGAATGGAGATTCGTTCGAGAATAGAATGGGCACGGGTGCTGTGGGGATGCATGCGTTTGTGTCTGCAGAGTGTTGTAGACCGGCTGAACATGATGAGGCTGAGGATGTGCTTGGTTGGCGAAAGCGATGGAGTTGACATGGGATTTCAAGGAACTTTGATACCCATTCATCTGCTTCAACAGACGTTCGACGAGACCCAACTGAGTTGTTGCACGCCCTGATATCCACTTCTGCCTCGATGTCTTGAAGCGGTATGACCAATTCGGGCATTACAGGTGCGTTCACCTTCATCACTAGATTATCATCGCTGATAGACGGCCGGATGAGCACCATACGTGGAAACTGCTTTTGGGACAGAATCTTCCCGGTTGCACTATTGACAATCGCGAACTCGCGATCGTGCAGAAGGCCGTGAGGCGTGAGGCACGATGAGGTTAGCGACTCGCCAGCACAAGATTTGATTGGATCTAAATATCGTCAACAAGGTGATCATGGTTCTCCTCATCAAAACAGAACGTACATCGGAAGAGACTCTTGAGGTATACACTGTTTCTATCCCTTCCCCCGGCCCCTTGATTTGGCATTGATTGCTCGGTGGTAAGGTCTACTACCTCCTTTGATACTAGAAAGTACCGTTGTAGGAAATCAATGAATTTGCGTAGATCTTGAACACTACTGCATGCGCCAAATGATATTCGAGCAAGTCCAAGGGGCTTGGCATGAGTATCACCGCCAAACTCCACTAAGACATTACGAATCAATGCTGGATCTGTTACAGTGTATGAGGAACACTTACCTGCGTCTCCACACACTCTGCCATCTTCCCAAAGTTCCAGCAATTCTCTATCGCTCAATTCACTAACGCGTGCAAGGACACCCGTATTACAGAGTCCTCCCGTACGAAGTTGGATATTCGCTAATGTAGCCAGGTTGAGTAAGTGTGAGTGGCCGATAGGACGAGGACCATGAGAGGAAGACGATGGAGTGTAGAGGGTGAAAGCAATCGTAGGACCATCGTCTTCCCATCGTTCGCTGCCTTCCCCTCTATGTATGCGCACAAGAGGGGTGTTGTCCCAGTGTTTAAGTGACGCTAAATATTCACGCGCGAGCTTGGCAAGGTAATGTGAATGTTTACTCACAGCACGAAGAGAGGAGCTCGGGTCAAGCGGAGTTGAGCCTAAGTGCGGAGTGAAGATCCTCTGGTGCGCATCTATCGCGCATCCCAGTGCAACAATGCTTAGATACGGTATAGTCCCATTCTCCAATCGTTCGTGGACCAGCTCGATGGACGCTCCGGTATCCTTGCTTCCACGCGGATGAACCCAGTAGGGAAAAGAAATTGATAATGCCTCTATGGTGCCACCGCCAAAGTATGTGTCTTTGCGTGATGTGAGGAGATGGGCCGAAGAACGTTTGACGAGCAGAAAGCCAAGGCCTGTAGGATGACCCTACAGTGCACAATGTTGATCAATGCAACGGAGCTATTTAGCATGCTTGTGAATGGCAAGACGTACATAAACCTTGTAGAAACTCCCCGCTATGAAGTCCGGTGCATCTTGATACGGAACGGTGCTGAGATCGAGAGGGGATGTGGAAAGGTAGGCGGCTGCATCTACGAGAACCACATGCTTGATTTCTCCTTTCTGCTGGCTTCGAATGGTTGAGGCGGGGTGTAGACCCAGACGGGATCCGGTAACGTTACACTGGGCAGGATATGCATGCAGGGCATGGCTTGTATGACCACCCTCGAGAGAAGCCAGGGAAAGGAACATATCAAGGGTAAGACTTTCGACCTCAGCCCCACCTGCCAATGCACATCCTCTGACACCAACCAAGCTCGTATGACACTCTTTCGGGTATCGATACTTCGATTTGGAACTCCACGGGAAACTTTCTGCAACTAGTTTCAGCGATGCAGAGGTTCCACTTGTCCAGACCAAGTCCCAACCCTCCCGTTCTCGTTGATCCAGGCAGAACAAGACATGCATCACCCTGCTTCGGATGACATCCATTTCTTGATGAGTTGGAGCATGGGAATGAGGTTTGGAATAAATACGAGTTGAGAGTTTTGTGGCCAAGGCAGTCACAGCCGATATGGGTGGTGGGGGTGAGGCAGCATGATCGAGGTGGACGAGCTCCGATGAGTGAATCGCAGGATATTCTGTGGTCAGGAGGTCAGCAAACGACGTCGAGGAGAGGCCATATTGGTTGTCGGTTGGGAGTGAGGAGGGCGATGGTGACAGTGAGAACCAAGACGAAATAAGGTGCATAGAACGAAATAAAATGACTTGAGTTGATAAGTGTAGCGGCGTATGATCTGCTCCGCGCCATTGACCCTCTATTACTACATACAGATGCCTACGATATATGATTAGGTGTTCAGCTTGTCTTAGGCATTATTCCTTCCGATACAGTTGGAAGTTGGGTTGCCAATCCGAGTCTTTTTAACACTATCATATGCCCTTTTTCTACCTTATGACCTTACCATATGTTCTTACCCGGCCGGAACTCACCATGCTCGATCAGTACTTACACTTACTTTACTTACATTACTATATAAATTGTTTAGCCTACCACCAAACATGTATACTATTATTCTGCTGTTTTCAATTGACAGACTCTGAAGTTCCATGTCCAAGTGTGACGTCACCGTGCATCACACGCTACCATCACCTATTGACCGACCACCGCCCATGGCAGTCGCCCCTCTCGCTTTCGCATCCATCGCGTCCCCCAACATCCTCTTCTATCTCAACGGCACTCGCATTGCTCTCAATGCATCTGAAATTGATCCTGACGCAACTCTTCTCGACTTTATCCGATCTCAAGGTCCTGGATTCACTGGAACTAAACTAGGGTGCGGCGAGGGCGGATGTGGAGCATGCACTGTCGTCATACAGAGTAAACATCCTCGTACAGGAATACTGCAGCATCTAGCTATCAACGCATGCCTGGCGCCGCTCGTCACCGTAGACGGGAAACATGTTATCACTGTAGAAGGCTTGGGTGATTCAGATAACCCTCATCCATTACAAGAGAGGCTGTGGAAGATGAGTGGGAGTCAGTGTGGCTTTTGTACGGTAAGCACGATGATAGCTCATCCCCATCTCATTACAATCCATCGCGATTTATAGCCCGGAATCGTCATGTCCCTTTACGCGCTCTTACGTACCGCATATTCTGATCCTGCGAAATTGGGCCGCCTCACCGTCGAAGATGTCGAGCTCAAAGGTGCTCTGGATGGTAATCTCTGCCGTTGTACAGGTTACAAAACCATACTCGATGCAGCCAAGACATTCGCTGGAGAATACCTCGCCAAGGCACAAAGTAAGTATATCATTCTCCATACGGCTTCTAGTCACGCTGATGCCATACATATTAGATGGAAGTGCGTTGGAAGATAAGGACTTTGTCGTTCCAGTCAATTACGCGGCAGCCAATATGGATGCAGGCGAAGTCATATCTGCCGACCACTGCAATACGCATTCCGGCAAGCCAAATCCGTCTAAGCTCGACACACAGAAAGATAGTATGCGCCTTGCCTCTGATATCTGAGTTGGTTTTAACATCTGCTAGTGTCATTGTTGATGGAGCCCAGCCAAAAGACTTCAGTGCCGAAACCCACGATACCAAAAGGATGTGGACGTGCTGATTGCTGCCAACTCTCCTCTTCCAACAAAGGGAAGAAACATCCATGGTTCCCTCGCTTTACTTTCCGTTCTTACAAGCCAGGGACCGAACTCATCTTTCCCCCTGCTCTATCCAAGTATATACCGAAACCTCTCATATACGGCAACGAAAACCGTATATGGCTTCGTCCAACTACTCTCGCTCAACTCACAGATATCTGCCGGGCCTCTCCTGACGTCAAATTCGTTGGTGGAAGCAGCGAGATTCAAATTGAAGTCAAGGTTAGCTTTACTTTGCATCATTATCATGAGTGAACCAATCTCACCACTACAAACCCAGTTGAAAGCCCAATCATACCCAATATGCGTCTACATATCCGATATACCCGAACTCTTCGCTGTTTCCCTCCCCACTCCCCCTCGCCAATCACTCCACTTCGGCTCCAACCTCCCCCTCGCAGAGCTCGAGAATCTCTGTCAAACCCTCATTGATACCCCGAATAGCACCCGCACCCACACCTACGCAAAAGGACCACTCGAAGCCATCCGCGCACAGCTACGCTACTTTGGGGGGCGGCAGGTCCGCAATGTCGCCAGTGTCGGTGGAAACATCGCGACGGCGTCTCCGATAAGTGATCTTAACCCTGTGTGGGTGGCCGGAGGTGCCAAGGTGGTCGTGAGGACCCCGGAAGGGAGTGCAGAGTTCGGTATGGATGACTTCTTTGTGGGGTATAGGAAAACGAGGCTGCCGAAGGCTTCGGTGATTGAGAAGATTGTGGTACCTCTTGATGGAGGGCCAAGGGAGGTTATAAAAGCGTATAAACAGGTATGATTTTTCTGGTTGCTAGTCCGATTGTGTCTAAACTGGTCACAGGCCAGGAGAAGGGACGATGATATTGCAATTGTCACGAGTTGTTTTGCGATGAGAGTTGATGAGGAGGGTTTCATTAGACACGCAAAGTTTGCTTATGGTGGTATGGCGGCTTGGACAATTTCGGTACCCAAGACACAAGCTTCTGTTCTTGGTATGTCGGGTTCTCTTCGATCACTATATTTTATTGCTCATCGTCCAATGCAGGCAAAGTCTTCAGCTATACGACACTTGAAGAAACGCTTGAAGTTCTAGCTGAAGAAGTCGATTTACCCTATGACGTCCCCGGCGGGATGCCATCGTACCGAAAAACCCTTGCTCTCAGTTTCATGTTCAAGTTCTGGAACGCCGTCTCTGCAGACCTCAACATCCCACTTCACGACGTTGGAGCCGCCCTCGTGACTGATCTACAAGACATTACCGGTAGTATTCATCGGCAAGCTGGTTCCGGTCAAAGGGATAACTCTGTAAATCCTTGATTCTTTCACCATGAAAGATCTGACTTTCTTGAAAGGAGCCATATGCCCAAGAAGTAGTCGGCAAACCCGAACCTCACCTCTATGGTCTCAAGCACACGACCGGCGAAGCCGTCTACACTGATGACATGCCCTTGACACAAAACGAAGCTTATGGCGCTTTCGTCCTCTCGACCCGCGCACTCGCCAAAATTATCTCCGTCGACGCATCCAAAGCCCTTGAAATGAAAGGCGTAATCTCTTTCATTTCGCACAAAGACATGCCCTCGCCCAAAGCGAACATATGGGGCTCCGCAGCGCTTGACGAGTACTTTCTTGCTGTGGATGAGGTGACGGCGTGTGGGCAGCCGATAGGGATGATTATTGCAAAGACGAAGCATGAGGCGCACAGGGCGGCCGGGGCGGTTAATATCGTTTATGAGGATATTGGTCCTGCCATTCTGACAGTTGAGGAAGCAATTGAGAGAGAGTCGTTTCATCCGCAGTATGACCGGAGGATGGAGCGCGGGGATAACGTTGATGATGTCCTTGCGAATGCGGATCACGTTGCGGAGGGGACGACGCGTATGGGAGGTCAGGAGGTATGGATTATCTTGTGTTTCTAAAGGAGATTCTCACTTTATATATTTTTTCGCAGCATTTCTATCTGGAAACAATGGCATGTCGCGCGTGAGAGCATCTTATTGCTAGGTATCGGCGACAGCTTAATTTTTTTTTCAATTCTCAGAGTGCCCAAGTTTGAGAGTGGTGAAATGGAAGTCTTTTCCTCTACTCAAGCTCTTGCTGATTGTCAGCGATGGGTGGCTCAGGTACAGGCTTTTCCATGATTTTGCAGCCTCTTGTCTTGACTTGTCTACCAGGTCACAGGAGTACCTAGGAACCGTATTATAGCCCGAGGAAAACGTATGGGCGGGGGATTTGGTGGAAAGGAAACACGTGCAGCCCTGGTACGATTTTGACCGTCGGACGATTCACTCCGACTAACCATGGCTCAAGCTATCCTCCATCGTAGCTCTAGCTGCGAAGAAAACGAAGAGGCCGGTCCGCTGCATGCTCGATCGCTCCGTAGACATCCAGATAACAGGTCAAAGGCATCCTTTCCTCGTCAATTGGAAAATCGGATTCACATCTGAGGGTAAAATTCTCGCATTGAAGGCCCAGTTGTTCGCCAACGCCGGTTATTCCCTTGATATAAGCGGTGGAGTCGTCGATCGTGCGCTTGCGCACATTGAAAATTGTCTTTACATCCCGCATGTCGAACTTCGCGGGAGGTGCTGCAAGACCAACACAGTTTCTAATACTGCGTTTAGAGGCTTTGGCGGTCCACAGGTCTGATTGTTCAGTATCTCCAGTATTGTCTTGCTTACTCCATCAGTCAGGGCATGGTCGTAGCGGAACATTATGTTGAAGTCATCGCACAACGTCTCGACATGGATATTGATCACATTCGAGAGGTCTGTGGTCTCTTTCCTCCATAATATTCCCATCTTTACATATCATTGTAGATCAATTTATACAAAGAAGGACAAGAGACGCCCTACCACCAACCGGTATGTACTTTCCGATCTTTATTGCCTTCTTATTCTCAAGTGAGACTCGAGGTTCTCGATTGGCACGTCCCGCGACTTCTGCAAGATTGTCGTGTCACGAGCCAATATGATCGACGTCGTGCTGAGGTCGATCGTTTCAATGAAGTCAGTTGTACAGGTTTTTGAGTCTTACATCTTCTGATCTTGTACTTCAGGAACATAGATGGAGAAAGCGTGGTCTGGTGTTAGTGCCGACGAAATTTGGCGTGCGTCTCGATGTATTCTTTCAATATTTGAAGATCTTATCCCATGCTGTATGTAGCTTGCCTTTGGGTGAGTTCGATGAACTCATGCTCCTCTCGGAATTATCTGAGTCTTCACAAGTGTTCGGCTTTTGAATCAAGGGGCAGCATTAGTTCATATATATATGGACGGGTCCGTTCTAGTTGCTCATGGTGGGACTGAAATGGGTCAAGGTACAAAGCTATTATATCTTTGCGTAGACTCTTGTCTTGACGCTTTTTTTTTTCATCTAGGCCTCTACACGAAGTGGGTATCTCTCCTTCTTTCCACGACGCAATTTCCCACGACCAAGATAGATGTTGTCAAATAGCAGCTCAGGAATTGCGCGTCCCTCTTGAAACTGTTTTCACTTCTGAAACCTCTACAAACACTGTACCTAGTAGGTCCACGTCCGAAACCCCGTTGAAAAATATTGACCAGCATCAAAGACACTGTCCCGACTGCAGCCTCTGCTGGAAGCGACCTTCATGGTCATGCTGTGCACAATGCATGTGTCGAACTCAACAAGAGATTGGAACCTTTCCGACAGAAACTTGGCAACGATGCTCCCTTGGCAACATTAGCAGCGGCGGCATGGGCCGATCGAGTATCATTGAGCGCTACTGGGTACTTTAAACCTGAAGGACTTGATTATGAATGGGGGTGAGTAGCCGAAGGCATGTTCGATCCTCGCTCCGATTTCCAAATCTGTTATAGGAATATGAAAAAGTCGGGAAATCTTTTCTTGTACTTTACACAGGGTGTCGCGGCAACGGAAGTTGAGGTTGATATGTTGACGGGAGATCATACAGTGCTTCGTGTCGACATCCATGTAAGTCTGACATGCTCCCTGTACATCAAGATCTCACTAAAAGAACGGATTCCTCTTTAGATGGACGTTGGGAAATCCCTTAACCCTGCCATTGATTACGGCCAAATGTAGGCTTACTAGTTGCTGGATTGACACTGAAAGTTATAGATCCCTCTTCTTAGTGAAGGAGCGTTTACTCAGGGGCAAGGATGGGCAACTATCGAAGAATCGCTTTGGCTTCGACACAATGGAGCGATCTTCACGCAGGGACCAGGTTCGAGATGATCTCCTCCAAAGGTATATCTGTGTGACTCATGTCCGTTTGTTCAGGCGCATATAAGGTCCCAGGATTCTCCGATATCCCTCAAGTTTTCAATGTTTCCCTTCTCCGTGATGCCGAGTGGCCGAATCTGAGTAGCATCAAGGTGAAAAAGTTCTTGTTATTCCGGGTATCATCAATGATGTACTCTTATTTTTCCATAGAGCTCCAAAGGAATTGGTAAGAAGGTCTGAAGATTACGAACCGACGGATTATTGAACCATGTCATACAGGAGAACCCCCGCTGTTCCTTGGCGCATCTGTTGCACTCGCAATCCGCTATGCACTTAGATCTGCTCGTAAAGATGCTGGGATTACAGATGTCCAAGAGTTCAGGCTTCCTCTTACCAGCGAGAGAATTAGAATGGCAGCGGGAGATTTCCTCGCAAGAAAGGGTACAGTCGAGAGAAGGGAAGGCGATCGTGATGGTTTCTTTGCGTATATTTGATCCATGGACAAGGAGCAATGGGTTTGTGATATTGTATATTATGATTAGGTATGGACTCTATCACGCGAATAAATCAGGTGTAGCGAGCTCAGCAGCCCGCGAATGTATTTTTGGCGAGGCGAGCGAGAGGGCTCGAGCTAATAGATAAATATTACGGAGATGACTAGTACGAAAATGTAATTAGAGAAGAATGTGCAATTTCTTGATGAATAACAATACAAAGGGAGAGGAGGGAAGGAGGGTGAACGATTACAAGAATCAAAAATCTGCGGAATCGCTACTACACCACGGGCTCACTATAGAATTCCGAGCTCGGTTCTAGGACCGCGCACACGATGATGAAAGCGGGTTCGAAAACTATGGTGAGAGAGATGAGACGAGCTCATCGAGTCATGGGTGCATGTGGGAGATGACCTCGCCTTTTTCCATAGAGTACGATAGGAATTAACGAGATAACTGAGGCTACTCTGCGAGAGAGTTGTGGATGAGATAGTGAGGTGAGAGAGCGGCCGAAGCGCTCGCCTGTGCTGCAACCGATGGTCGAGGGAGAACCGCCGAACGTTGTATGTGCTTGTTGCGCAAAGGTCTACTTGGGATCCCACCTTTACAGCCAAGGATCCTCATATTTCAAATAAAATAAAGTTCTCATTATTATATTTATATATATGTACAAGTGACACTACAGACAATACAGGCCAATAATACAAAGGGCCGATTGGGATCGGTACATGCTCGAGATCTTGATACACACAAGTCCAGAAAAGAGATAATAGAATAAATTATGTTCAGGAAGGCAATGCAAAGAGTCCCAGGCGGATGCAAGATGTAGATAGTTGATGCATAGATTCAAGTCCTTGGTTTGATATAGGCAAGCAGGGCACCGGTTGACTCCGCCGTCCAGATGACGTGATAAGGTCGTGCCAGACGACGCATAGATAATGCAACTTGATGTGCTTCAATCCTAACCCGCTCAAGTCCAGACCACCCAATTCTGGACAAAACATATGTTAGCAAATCACGTGCAAGGAACTGGGCACAAGAAACACGTACCATTTCAACACCATACCGCGCCGTGTATCCACAGAAGTCCAAGCCCGGCTCGACCACCAGCCACAAAAGATACGGCTCGCCACTCCACAAAATGGGGGCCGGCGAAGGCGAAGGTTGCACACCCCTTCGCCTTCGTCGGTCCTCACCGTGCAGAGTATTGAACATGCATCAGTGTGGGCATGGTGGGTCGACTTGGGAGCGCATGATATACAGAGTATATCCCCGCGTCCGGGTGCGCTGCCAAGTCTGGTGCTACTCGAGCAAAATTGGGCAGAGTGGACTTCCTGTATGTGGATACGAGGAATGGAGCATGGATTGAAAGTGAAAGGGGGTTGAGAGTTTGAGCGTGGGTCGGGTCGTCGCGGAAGTTGCCGAGAGATAGATAAGAGAGATAAAAAAAAAGATAGACAAGCAGACGGAAGAGAAGAAGCAGGGGAAGAGATGCAGCACAGAGAGGGTCATTGGTCACAGACACTTCTGCGATAGATGAGCAAAGGCGCGAATCAAGTTATAAGAACAACTCACCATGATCGGAGGATCTGGGTAGAGGTACTCGCTCATTTCCTGACGAAACTCTTCCTCCTAATGGCGGGTATATAAGCAATTGTAATTAGCAACGTATTCTGAGAGGCACTCACCCAGTGGGGATATGTGTCGTCAACATCGGAAAAATCTCCCTGGACACCCAAGACGTCTTCCACTGGAAGGAACATGCCGAGAAACCTTGCAATTTTGGCGGCAAGAGCGTCCTCGTAGGTCTTTTACATCATCAGACAGAGAACTGTGATCAGACAAGAAGATGACTTACTTGATGAACATCCGTGAGCTCGGTCGAAGGCGGGAGGATAGAGCTGAGGAGCGCATCGGTGGCAGAGTAGAGGGCGTCGACGGCATTCTGCTCGAGGACACGTGAGATTGTGTAAAGGCGGGGAAACAAACAAATCGGCTTACATCAGCCTCGGCATTAACACTAAACTGGAAGTCGGGAGTGACGTCACGCGAAAGATTGTCGGTTCGATCATCACGATCGATCAGCTGGAAAGCATCAAATTTGGGCGGTGCAGTGCACGGCTGGAACCAAACGAGGACCTCGCCCTGAAGAGAAAGGTCAGAAATAGTGATTCAAGGACGTGTGTGGGGTGGACATACAGAGTGGCTGGCAGCGTGTCGAGTTTGGCGATTGCGAGCAAGCGGACTCAGGGCGGCGGCGCGGAACCCGAAACAGAGCAGAGACAAGAGTACGAGATTGGAGAGGATAATGAAGGCGAGGGTTGCACGATGGCTGGATGGGGCGGGTTGAGGGTGTGCGGTGGGCGAGGTGGCAGCGGGGAGGATGGAGTTGTGATTATAAAGAGCCACGCTAAAGGCGGGCAAGTCGGGCGAGGAGATGTCGTTGGGGGGCGAGGAGATGTCGTTGGCGGGGACAAGGGCGAGTGCAAAGACGGGGGCCAGGATGAGGTCGGTGCCAGGAACGGGTGCTTGGTCGGGAGTGCAGACTTCGGGGGGAACAGGAAGCAGGGCGAGGGCGAATGCAGGAACAAGGATGAGGTCGGTGCCAGGAACGGGTGCTTGGTCGGGAGTGCAGACTTCGGGGGGAACAGGGAGCAGGGCGAGGGCAAACGCAGGAACAACGATGAGGTCGGTGCAAGGGGCTGGGTCGTGGCGGAGAATCGGATGGAACCAGTTGACGACTTCCTCTGCAACAATGCCCAGCATGCCCGCTTTAATCGTTCTCCGGTGCCCGGCGTTGCGCACATCGATCTTGTCGTACGCGAGGAAAAAAGAGAACGCCGTGGAGAGAATCGTAAAGAGAATCATTTTAGCTGCGAACAATGTGGTTCAGGATAAAGATGTGTTTCCAGGTAGATTGGCTATTTATACGCGTCGCGTCAATAACATCACGTGACTTTCGCGTCACACTACCTCCTTCTGTACGCCCCAGGCCTCGCCAGCAGCAACGGCACAACGGCTCCTCCGTCCATCCTGTACCCATGTCCATACCGCCCCGCCATCGCCTGCGCATGTCGCACTTGCACATTCGCCTCGCGCACTCTCATCTCCGCCTCTTGGACTATGACTCTCGCCTGGTACCACCTCGTATTCTCCCTCGAATAATCTGCCCGCTTGTTCCCAACTTGCCTGTCAGACTCTACCTGCATCCCCGACACCTTCCGCAGCTCCTCTAGGGACTGCAGTTCCTCGTAAATAACGTTCATCGCGGCGTGGTGCGCTTGCTCTTCGGCTTGTCGCGCCACGAGGTCCGCCTCTGCACGCATGAGCGCGGCTTGCGCATTGCGCAGAGCTTGCGCGTGTATTGCCCCTGGGCCGTTGGCAGGCGGGGGACGTGCGACGGGAAGGTCGACTTTGATGGCTTCGTCCGCAACGTCGGGGTTGTCCCGTTTGTATTCTGCTTGCGCTCGCTCGGCGGCGGCTTTGACCTAGGCGGTGGGGTTGTTTGAGTGATGGGTAAGTGAGATCCAAGCTTGCATCATCCACACCTCATCAGCATGCCGCTGCTCAACAGAGTCCCACAATAAGCATTTGCCCGCATTGGGATCGTCGCTTGTGCCTGCCCGCCCAGGCTCCGGCTAATACAAATAAATGTAAGAAATGTGACTCTTTGAAATAGAAGGAACACACGTTAAAGTGGTCATAGCCTCTGATGATCTGGCGACATATGTAACATGACAGTGTCCTGCAATTGGGGCAGGTCATCTTGTTGCACTATAGAGCAACAAGTCAAGTTGGTGTCGAGTACTGCAGCAAGTTCTACCTACCCCAGATTCCTTGATAAAGGCTGACCAAAAAAGTTAATGTTCGTCCAGAAGTTGTAATAAACAGGGTTCACGTTTCTGGCATTTAGGGCAGTCACGCATAAGAGCTTGGGCTGAACGAGGTTTTAAGATTCGGTGATTCTACACCCAAGAATCATGGAATGACGCACTCATCGCTTCCTCGACAGCATGCCGCCCGTCCAAATGCTTATCATCTTCCATTTCTGCGTCAACCTATCAATCATCATCGATCACGATCTAGAACCAACCACGACATACCCTTGCAACTTTTCGGCAAATGATCCTACACGGGGGGGGGGTGATCAACAAGACCGCACATCATCAGCAGCAGACGCACCAACTTCTTACACTGCCTACAACTGACCGCCCCACACGCATCCACATTCCCGCACCTCAACAACTTTTCCTCGGGATTTTCAATCACACACCCCCACTCGCAGAACGGGCACTCCTCGAGCCCCTCCAGGCCCGCCGCCTCGACCTCTTTGCGCTGCTTGACGCGCTCATACAGCGTCATCAGCTTCTCTGGTAGGAACCGCTTGAGCTCCGAAGGGGGAATGAGAGCCTTGCACCCAGACTGGTCCATGCATTTGATGTTGGGATCGTGTGTGCCGAGGAGGGTCGAGGCGTAGCTGCGCATGCAGGTCATGCAGAAGAGGTGGGTTTCGGGGCATTGTACCATCTTGTCCTGTAGACGCGGGTTTAGTCCAAAGAAGAAGATACTATATTGGGAGAAAGGAGGAACGCACGAAACGGTATGTGGAAAAGCAGCAACCGCACTCGATACCGTCTGCGCATGAGCCGTCGTCGTCGGCTTCGTAGTCTTCTGTCGCTTTCACTTCCTCACCCTCGTCGCTTTGCAAGTGCTCAAGCAGCCATTTATGTTCGGCCTCGAACTCCTCGTCCTGCACCACCGCTGCGCCCTTGCCTTTTGGACGGTACGGAGTAGCGCGTCTGGTGTATGGGAGGCGAAACCTTTCGCCAGCCTCGCGTTGTTTTTCGTGGGATTTTTCCTGCTTGGCAAGAAAAAGATGGGCCGGTGCATAGAGACCTTTGTGTGTGATGAGGATCTGTCGTAGGTATGGTCTAGGTATTAATTGGAACGCGGTCTGGAGATGGTCCTGAAGAAAGTCGAAAGAAGGGGCAGATGTAAAGCAAATGGCGTACCAGGGCAAGATCGGTGTAGTGTTGACCGCCCCTGAAAGGACGATTTTGGTCTGCATAGTCGATCTTTGATTTTTTCGTCAGGCTACCCTGTGGCTCCTCCTGGTCCGATTGTTTTCGTTTTCCCTTTGCCATGCGGTGGACCTTGGGATACTTGTTGTCTTCAAAGAGAGCATGAAGGATGAATTCAATGACCGTCGCAGTGTCCTGGTCGGGATGGTCGAGCATGTGTTTGGTGACTGTGGTGAGGAGATAGTCAGGCTCTACATCTGGGATAATCTCAAAGACGCGCGCGGTGACGGTGGAATGGGGGTCGGGCGGTGGCTGTGGCTGTGGCCGGTCGTCCTGGACATCGGGCGTGAGGCTCAAAGGGAACGGCGCGGGCACGAGCGCCCGGGCAGGCGGCGCAGTGGGCGGATCGTTTTCCTCGTCGCTCGGCAGGAAAAGAGGCACCGCGCGCGAGCAAGTCGGTTTGGAGGGCATGTTCTGAACCGAGCTGGACGAGCCGAGCCTCTGTGGTTTGCGCCGCGACGACGACGGGCCTGCGACGGCGTTTGGCGCGGTCTTGTGGCACGCGCGAACTGGCGCCGGCTCGTCGTCGCCGTCGCTCAGCTCGATGACGGGGACGGCGGCGTTTGGCTTGGCTCGGGCGCGCGTTTGGATCGGGGCTGGCTCGGGCGACGACGAGATCTCGATTGCTCTGTCGTTTTGGTGCTTGGCCATCGCGAATGATCGTCCCCAAGCACTGCAGAGCGCCTTTTTACCATTTACACGTGACTTCGGTTCCGCGTCGCGTCGACGTGAGTCTAGCCATACCTCAATATCCGTCACTTGTTCCACGACTTGATCCATTGTAACTGTATCCAACGTCAACGACAAGAAACTCTTCTTGTATTGGATCTGACGTACGACGCACATCTTCTGATGAGATACATGTGATAATACATTCCATAATAGTACCACACAGAACCACCATCCCTCGATGAAATTACCATCTTATCTTACCTCTCCATTCGGCATGACAGACGTCCATCGAGCATGGCCGGAGCTGACAGTCTGATAATGCCCCAGAATCGAGTTGAGACCCAAGCTGCGCGCAAGTTCAGCCGGCATTTTTCCGCTATTGTTCGATCCCATCCACGGTCTAACAAAAGGTCCACCATCGTCAAAAGTCTGTCTAGGAAAATGCACAGTGACTGCACGGCAACGTGAAGTGCGCTGGAAGACGGATTGGCACCGTGATCCAAAAGGTACGCCACTGGCATGGCTGCAAGGAGAAAGAATGGACTGCTTGCACAGGTAGCAGACCTGGATCTCGTTCAACGAGGGCAATGGTCGCATCCAGATTCCAGAAGCGGGCCGCGACATGCAAGGCGGTCCAGCCGTTGATATCATCATGATGGAAATCCACTCCTCGATCCAGTGAATAGCAAACGTCTTCTCCATCACACAATGAGATCAAAGCTGACTGCCACGTCCGGATTGAAGCAGCCTCGGGTAACCCCAATCTAGAAGGCTCCTGGATAATGCATGATACCCCCTGCTGACAGCCACTTTATAAGCCTTCGTCAGTGCATTTTCAATCCGTTTTCGCCGATATTCCGAATCCAATCGGACTATCTAACAAAGGTCTGGAGCGGGAGATACCAATGATGTTTCCGATGAGTTTGCCACATATACTCTGCTCAGGATCATTCACCGTAACTGATGGTAACGGTGGGATATCCGACGATTGGGACAAGGAATATTCGACTGCCGAGAAGGAAAGGTTACTCTACTTTACGCACACGAGCACATTGTAAGAACCATGTTGGAAGTTTTCATCTGAATTTCATTCATCAAGCAAGGCACATACAACAACTTGTCATAACCGAACGATAATGGTTGTGAACACCCAGTCCAAAGGTTCCTAAGCATGACTGACGGCCGCGGTATCCCACGGAAAATGCGAAATGGGAAACACTTGACGGTGTTCTGCTACTTTTAATGATGTTCTTACCACCTTTGGCCACATCACCCCTCTCTGCAAAGCTTATACCGGATGAACGAGAAAGCAAAGTTTATCACGCGAATGACAAACACCAGAGGCTTCGCAAGAGAGAACATGAAGGGGATGCGATGGGGAGCATGGAGGTCCCAAAATAGAAGGCGAATTGGGATTATCGAAACGATCCCACACAGCGGAAGCGACAGTTGAGAGACATAGAGGGCAAGGCCAACAAAGAAGATGGCGACTGACCCGTGGAGAATTAAAGGAAGACTTTCAATTACGTCGCCAAGTTTGCATTTCATGAGCCATTGAAAGTGGAAATGGCGGATTAGAGCGCGTGTTTTGGCGCCACCTGGAACAATTGCAGTATAAACCTTTTTACTCGGATGAAATGGTCTTGCGCCTTGCAGTAGTAGGAGTATACAAACTTGAATCCATTGCTTGGCCAGGACAGTGAGGAGGGCAGTTGACACGGATAGAGCGAGACTGGTAAAGAACAGTCCATTGACCCATCTACGCGTCCCAGCAGCCCTTGGTTTATTGAGGAGGGATACAATCGACTGCGAGTTATCTGGTTGAAGCGCCTGAGAGGAACGTTGTGACCAGTCCTGAGGAAATGGAAACCTGGTGGGGAACGCAAGCTCAAAATTTAATACAGTGCGATCTGCAAACAATTCACGAAAATTAGGAGACCATCAATGATATTGCGAAAACCCTGAATCATATCGTAATTTTCTGACTCGTCCAGATAGACGTTCCGGACGTGGGCGTTCTCCTCTGCTTCATACCCTGACTTGTCAGGGCTGTAGATCTTGGTATGATCGTAGTTACGATCGCCTGGCGATTATTGTAAAGACCAACTTTCCCGGCAAAAAAAAAAAAACAGTGATACTGCTGAAGGTCGTAGAGTTCGCTGTCGTGGGCAAGAGGCCTTGCATTGCAATTAAAGATGAAAGATGCGCAGCAGCACAGCCAGTTCACAGCCTGAGCGGATCATGGACTGTAATAGATGATACGCACAAGCGATGATGTCAAAGTATTCCAAGAGTTAGGAACCGTCAGATGAGTACTATATGCAATCTGAAAACAAACAGTGTTGAATAGAGTATCAGATCGAAGCTTCCATGCACCACGGCGGATTGACGTCGCGTCCTTGGACTTGCTTCTGGGGACAAGCAAGTTGAAGGACCACTCGCAGTCACGTGTTATGATGCAGCCTCAGTTCAGCCGCGGTTCCCGCGCAATTGGTAGGAAGATTATTGCAGCGCATGGGGGGTTCAGCCCTTTTGAGCTTTACCTTGAGAAGGCCGGATTTGTTGGCACCGTCAATGAGGCGGGCTTATGGCAGTCGTAACTTACACACCTCTTGGGCCGTGGTCTGGTCACTGAATGGTGTGTGAGCTTGCTCTTGTATTCGAGCGGCCAGGCTCAAATCCCTTGCAGATTTCCCAGCAATTTCCAGAAGCACCTGCCTCGACTTGCAGAGAACTTCCCAAAGAATATCAAGACCAAGGAAGACCCAAGCCGCCCCCTTCCTCAGATGATAGACCGGGATCTAGAACATTGCGACCCTCTTGCTCGTAATCCATTCCTGGCCTGAGCTCTGCAATGGTGCCGCATTTCATAGAACATGATATCAAGATGCTTCATAGTAACAGACATACTAGGGTGTTCGTGTGTATGGGGTGTTGCTTTCTCTAGGTGTGCACACGGGTATGTATGTTGTGGCGAGTGCAAGGCGAGTACCACAGGGAATTCAGGAGTTCTTATGGGTAGTCTTTACAACCAAATGACTGAGGAAGAATGTTGCCGAGCCCAAACTGGATTGCGGCAGTCCCATGTCAACTCCATCGCTTTGCCAATTGCAACCAAGCTTGTTCAACCGATCTACGTACGACAGTCTGCCACAAACACATGCACCCCAATAGCACCTGCTCCCATACTATTTTCGAAGGAATCTTCATTAATCCTCATCTCCACATTGTCAGTGGACATCATCAATACTTGGGTCCAATCCTCTTACTCCGAAATCGAACCTACCCCCATCCGCCCATCCTGCTTCCGCGCAAACTTCATCCTCTCATCCCCACTAACCTCTGAATCGTGAATTCCTCTGTTCCTTCGAAGACACGCTGACGCCTCTGCATACTGAAACACAGATATTCCAGGTCCTCGCGCGGTATGATGACCTCATGGACCCCGGGCCCAAGACAGGCGTGCGTATGCGCGAGCCGTATTGTTGTTTGGCGAAGAACGGGAGGAATGGGAGGCAGATTTTAAGGTGCTTTCGATGTGGAGGCTTGAGCTGAGCTTAGAAGAGGAAGTGGTGATTAGAGTAGGGTATAAGGTTGAGTGGACGGTGTAGCGATCATGGTGAAGCCTCGGTAGATTCTCGGAGATCCAGAGTATTTTGTGCACTGTGAATACTTTTCTTTTTGCAGAATATGGGACCTTCTTGTAGAAGTATATGGCCCTTGTGCAGAGATATAAGACCCTTTTGCAGAAATATAGGATCCTCTCGAGGATATAAGAGTTGTCGAAGTCAATACAAAGGGTCAATACAAGGGGTTGTACTAATGGGTTTAACCTAGTTGAGTAGTTCGCGAACGTCGTGAACAGCTTCGCGTTTCCGTCTTCTCAGTCTCCTCTTGCCTTCCTCGAATGGCCAGGCTCGATAGCGCTCCATCCACCTCCTTTTGCATCTTCCGCCTCGTGTTCCATCACAGGGACCTACACGCTCCTACACGTTGCCGCGACGCCCCATCAACCCACGGCATTTTTGTGGCAAAGCCGTACCTGAAAAGTCTATTCCATCAACCTCGATCAGTGGCGTCTCCATGCTGTGTATATGTAGATCCCTCGTCGTAACCAACGTCTCAAAATTTAGGAGAGAACACGACTCGAACACGATGCTTGATTACAAGGGCAAAACCCTTGCGGAGTTGGTTCTGTCTCCTTGTACCTTTAAGCGAAAGGTACAAAGGAGCTTGCGACATGAATCCAGATCCCCATTTTTCTATCCGAATTTCCCCGTGCTTTCTCTTCGTAGAATATACGCGAAAAACTTCAATATGTCCTATCTCTCTAGCTTGGCTTGCGAATTCTTCAGCAGATTCGTAACCAGACCCGACGAGTGCAACGATTTCGACGGCCAACAAGATCAGTCACAGGACTTTTCAGAACTCCTTGACTCTACTCCTCCGTACTTTGACGTTTCCTCGCCGTCCCTTTTGGATACACTCTCCCCATACTCGGGAAGCTCGGTTCTTGATGACAACATCTGTGCTTCCGACTTCTCGCCAGCTCGGGCATCATCATCAAGCGCCACAGCGTATGTGGCCACTTTTTTCTTTTGATAATCCTGAAACATTTCTGATTATGACAGTAGCATGACTGATGGTGATGTCAGTCACATCTCCCAATGCATCATCTGCTCACCGGAATTACCAAGCAGTCATGGCAAAGAAGCAATGTATATGTGGCCAAAGACCATCTATCCCCCTCAAACATACTCTTCAGCATTAGCCTCCTCCGCGTCACACATGACTGGATTGTCTACTCCTCTGGATCGTATCCTGGCCGATATGGGTGATGGCAAGGGTAAGGGCAGTAACGACGAGCATGCTCCGATATCTTCTGCGGCCTGGCGCAAAGATATATCACGGAAGTCTCTCCGCCTCCCTTTGGATCACAATCGCTCACCCTCACCCGCACCTCCGCGCTCAAATTTGGCCAAGATCTCCAAGCACAGGACTGATAAGATGCCAATGACATCTATATATCTGCCGATGACCGATGGGGTATTTCTCTCGTCATTTGTCGATACGGTTGAGGTCAAAAATGCTGGTGACCTTCTACCTGTACATGACCAAGTCGATATTCCTCGTGGTACCAAGCGCAAGGCGGAAGAGCAAGCAGAACTCTTCGAGGAAGGAAGGTCTTCATCGAGGTCGCAGCCGCGGACAAAAAAACCCCGCCGCCTTGGCCCGAAAGTTTCTGCCGCAGATATTGACTATCACGTCAGGCATAACGAGGAATATAA
The DNA here is from genome assembly GCA_017657295.1 of Termitomyces sp. DKA64. Classification (NCBI taxonomy): domain Eukaryota; kingdom Fungi; phylum Basidiomycota; class Agaricomycetes; order Agaricales; family Lyophyllaceae; genus Termitomyces; species Termitomyces sp. DKA64. The sequence continues at coordinate 25,332 of JAGGAV010015582.1, read as the reverse complement.
CTTCAAATGCCCTTTATGTCATAAAATCACCTCGAGTCGAGTGCCGGACTTCAAGAGACACATTCGGTCACATGGCGAAGCTTTGCATCGATGTGAATTCTGCGACGCGCGCCTTAGCCGGCGCGATGCCTTGAAGAGACATATGAAAAGACATCTGTGATTCTGTGGTCCTCGGTCTGTCCCTTGCAGTCAGCGTGTAGTTGAAACAACAGTAGTGGAAGGATGTAATTGTGTTGAATGTATTATTTATTCGTCATATATAATTATCGGCCTCGACTGTGCACATCCTCAGTCAGTGAGAAAAACTGCAGAACTATCTTATGAAAAATATCAGGGTATAACTACGATTGAATACCTCGCTACAGGAATACAACTATATAACAATACCAAGATTCACTGGATCATCCAGGACGGTCAAAGAATCTAACACATCTCTCGCCCGAATACTTTTTACTTTTGTGGAAAATCTTGCAAATATCCCAATCTGTATCCGCATTCTTAACCTTCGGAAGCTATTCCACCAAACCATCCTATGTTTCCACTCAATTGTCTCCAGCGCACGAACTACGCTTTGCGCATGTACGATCAATGTAATGGTGTCACGGAGTCAAACCTTGAAAAATTCCTCAAACTGGGGCCTTTACGTGCGGTAGTCGAGGCAGACATATGGTCCTCGTCGAGCATCACAGACTGGAGGCGTGACATAATATATAATTGGGTCGTCCAGGGCGCACAGTTCTTCAACACCTGCTCAAGGGGTTGGCGTGGACTGGATGCGTAGCTCCTTGAGGATCGGCGATCCGAGTGAAAGCGAGAGGAAATCATTGTTAGGGTTAGTTGATCAAGTGTAGCTTATCCAGTGTGCATTGGGTATAAAGCGGAGCAGCTGAACGCCACTTAGGTATCGCTCGGCAAGGCGAGGCTCTTTAAGGTAGTACAGTCGCCAGCAGACCCCTTTAGACCGAGTTTCCACCGTCCAGCCTTCAACTCAAACGATGCGAAGATGCTACGTACTACCCACAACTGTCTTAATGTTCTTAACACTATATGGTCTAGTACAATCATCGAGTGATGGATCAGCTGTGATGATAGAGAATACCACCTTACACCACGGGTATTGTAGCACCCCTCACTAGCTCGTCCCATACTGAGCCGGCTATGGCTGGGAGATGTATGTATCACACAGCCATTTACGCATGTCTGGCTGGCTCAAGGTAACCATACCTCCCGTTGTCGTAATGATCCCTCCACGCCCTGGAGAAGAACGCGCCGAGGAGAGCACGGCAGTTTAGTCGCTGCTCCGGGCGCACGAGCAGCGCATGTCGTGACTAGGCAGTCTCAAAGAACAGATGTCCAGAATGTATCGAGGCACAGCAGACAGTATTGTAATGCATCAGCTCGGCCTGACAGCTGAAGTCCTTCTTTCCCAAGGCGTGACGGACGATGTTTATGAGTATAGCGTTCTGAAGGCTGAACACGACCGAAGGACCTTTACGGAGGTTTGGCAGCAGAAGAACAAAAAGTTGTATACCATTCAATCATCAAGGTAGGATGTAGATGAGCCCAAATATTGAATGTAGGGTCAGGATATGTAAGGTCATGGAAGATGCAGAGACACTCACATGTGTTGCCACCAGGACCTGATCGTAGGTGAAGAGTCGGCGCTGAAATCGCTGCAAAAACCGGGGTACAAAACAGTCGGGGGGTCAGGTAGGTACTATGACTATAGCTCTGGACTTTTGTACGGTGGAGTAATTGATTCCTGAAAGTAGATATCTCCAGTGAGTCGCTAATAACGTCAAGGGAAGTCCCGATAGCATACTGATGATGACTATGATCAGTAATGTTCAAGGAGTAGCTCTGGATAGAGCAGGAATGCAGGTCCCAGTCAAAATCACATATTACCCTAGCTGCAAACAATGAGTGCTCCTGCATTCAAGACGTACTTTTCCGAACGACTCCGAAATCAATCCTGCCACATGCCGTCTACCTCAGAAGGCGGGAGTATCAGAATTCTGGTCAATCCAGTACGGTGGAGGCCCAATAGCGAGGACACTTAATGTTACGAGTTTCGTCTAAATAATTCGTCATGACATGCAGTATATGTATGTGGAAATTTATGTAACTATCCTATGATTATTTGGTCTCTTGTCTTATCTGATGAATGTGAATGATGTCCCAAGTAAACTGGACCCCCGCTCGTTATTAATTCTATACGCTACTGAAACAGGGAATGCCCGAGATGTGGCAGATCGTATCGCCCGCCAATGTCGACGCATAGCCTTCCAATGTCGTGTTCTGAGCGTCGACGAATTTTCTGCAGTATGTCTTACATTCTTTACATTGGCATAGCAAATTCACCAGATAGCACAGCCAAAACTGCTCTCTGAAACCCTTGTGATCTTTGTTATTTCTACAACGGGCTCGGGTGTTGAGCCACGGTCCATGTCATCGCTTTGGGCCCAACTCCTTCGTTCTGATCTCCCTTCGGACCTCTTTGAGGATCTCTTCTTCGCTGTCTTTGGCCTCGGAGATACTGCATACGAGAAGTTTTGTTGGGCCGCAAAAAAACTGTCTCGTCGTTTGATAAGTCTTGGTGCGCAAGAGATATGTGGACGAGGAGAGGGGGATGATCAACATCAACTCGGGTAAATATGTTGATTTCCTGTACACTTGCTTATCAACGCTCACATCGATGTGAAGGCTCGATGGAGCTTTTCAACCATGGACAAAATCTCTGTTAATATCTCTTCTCTCCTTGTTCCCTCTGTCACCGGGAACTGAAATCATATCAGAAACCTCGATTCCACCATCTCGCGTTGTTATTCAAGATTGCCAAGAACATGTTCCTCAGCAAGCTTCTGCGACACTCAAAACCAAGATTGATGACCCACTTCAGACCGACGACGCGTTCCATACGGCTACTGTGCGCACGAACAAGCGCATCACGGCCGAGGGTTGGTATCAAGATGTACGTCATTTCGATTTTGACTTCAAACCTGAGGATATAATACGGTATGTCTTCCTCCATCCAACTGACTCCGCTAGATAAAAAGGGCCGACGCCTCAACTTATAATCAATAGATACGACCCTGGAGACGTCGCCTTAATCCACCCTGTTGCACCTCCTTCGGAAGTTCAGGACTTTCTTGAGCTTTTACATTGGGATGATGCTGCAGATCAACCTATCACCATCACGCGAACTATGGAAGGTATGAAAACCCTTTGCTGTGTCAGTTATCATTGACGATCTGCTTAGACCAGTCTCTTCCTGACCACCTTCCCCTTCATCCTCAAAAGACGACTCTTCGTGCGATCCTCTCAAAGCACATTGACTTCCGTGCTGTTCCACGACGTGTCTTCTTTCAATATCTGCGTTATTTTACGACGGATGAGCGCGAGGTCGAGACACTTGACGACTGGCTTAGCTCAGCGGGTGCAGTACGTTATTTTCACTGTAGCGAACCAGATTTTCATAATCCTTTTTAGGACGATTTATATGAGTATTGTCATCGCCCCCGCAGAACGATACATGAGATTATGACCGAGTTCCGTCATGTACGCATTCCGAGAGACTACATATTCGACGTTCTACCTCCACTTCGACCACGCCAATTTTCCATTGCGAGCTCATGCAAGGTGAGCCCATATGTTTTTTCTGCCATGCTGTGTCTTGTGTGATTTACTCAGCATTCCGTAGAAACATCCTAATTCCATACAGCTTTGCATTGCGATTGTTAAGTATCGCACAATGCTGAAAATTCCACGCCGTGGAATTTGCACATCCTATCTTGCAAGTCTTCAACCAGGTACTTACTCCACTTGTTGCTTTTTTCTTTGATGAGACATGAACGTCTAATTCAGGGGACACGCTGCGCGTGGGGATTCAGAAGGGCCTTGTTAGTCTGCCACCCAGCCCCAGTACGCCTGTCATATGCGTTGGCCCCGGCACTGGTGTTGCTCCTATGCGCGCACTTATCGAGGAACGCGTCCACCATGGGTCATCCTGTACGTGTCTCCACATCTGCTTTCTAAATGATCTGTCTTATGGATTTGACAATCAGTGAATTACCTCTACTTTGGATGTAGATCTGCCACACAGGATGAACACTATGCTTCAGAGTGGGCCGATCTTGTCACTTACCAGCAACTTATATATCGAGTGGCGCACTCACGCGATGTGAAGGAAGGCGAGCCCCGTGTGTATGTGCAAGATCGGATACGAGAGGACGCAAAGCAGATATGGAGGCTGCTGAAGGATGGAGCTTGGGTATACATCTCTGGGTGCGTGTATTCGTTTCCTATCGGATCAACTCAAGCTAACAAGCTGTGTCCAGTTCCTCTAATAAAATGCCGACGGCAGTCAAAGCTGCTCTTGCTGAAGCAGTCGAGAAAGCGGGAGGCTTTGAGAAAGAGGTTGCAGTCAAATATATAAATGAGATGATGCGCAATGGGCGGTTGTGGGAGGAATGTTGGAGCTAGGACATCATATATTCTCACAATGCCGTGGTGGGATTTTTATCGGGAGGTTAGGCGCTCGTCGCCGGGCCGCTCTCCGGTCACGTGCATAAACTTTTTTCATGCGAGCGTAGAGCTGAGGTTCTGTTTACGACAATGGCGACAAGACTACCGCCTCCAAAACGGCAAAAAACGTATCACGGCGCACCAGAACCAGAACCAGAAGCGCCAGCACCATCACCGAATATCGTCGTCCAATTCGTGTCCGAAGACGATGGCCGATCTCTCGCACCTGCTGTCAATCTCCCCGCAAACACCTCTAGGGAGGGATTAGAGGTTTTGTTGAATAAATTGTCGACTCAGGTGTGTCATTTCAGATGTTTTACACTCGCAGTTGAGCATTAGACTTCTAGGACGAAGATCCTGTTCCATTCCAATTCCACGTTGCCCTTCCCGAAGGTCCAGACGCGAAACCTGGTGCCCCAACGCGAATCGTTATACAAAAATCACTGGAGGCAGACGTTTTGAACCATTCCTCAGAGACTTTCAGTCCGGAAGACGTGTTTGTCGTATATTGTTCACCACAGAGTGTCTTTCGTGTGCGACCTGCGACGCGATGCTCTTCAACGTTGTCTGGTACAGTACCTTATGATGGCAAATTTTGAGATCCTCACATGAACCTTTACAGGTCATTCATCACCTATTCTTTGTGCTTCATTTTCGCCGACGGGCAACCTGCTTGCTACAGGTTCAGGAGATACTAATGCACGATTGTGGGACCTTAACACAGAAACGCCCTCGCACGTTCTCACAGGTCATGTAGGATGGGTGTTATGTGTTGAATGGGAGGCTCTGGAGCGGAAGCTCGCAACTGGGGGCCATGACGGGCACGTACGACTATGGGATCCAAAAACTGGTAAACCCGTAGGGGAAGCTATGAGGGGCCATTCAAAATGGATCACATCTCTCTCTTGGGAACCTGTACACATGTACGTTCATTTTCCTCCGTGGCTCTATATCATCCGGTAATATCACTACAGAAACCCCTTGTCTCCCCGCGTTGCATCCTCGTCAAAAGATGGTACCGTTCGCATATGGTCAACATCAACACGGAGAACAGAATTCACACTCGGTGGGCACTCTGCTAGCGTGAACGTGGTAAAGTGGGGTGGTGCCGGAGGCCCCAAAGGTGTACTTTATACGGCGAGCAGCGATCGCACTGTGCGGATATGGGATGCAGAAACTGTGAGTGACCTTTGTCCTGCAGACTTGTATCCACAAGTTCAGTCTATCACAGGGGCGAGCTATGCACACACTAAAGGATCATGCACACTGGGTCACCACATTGGCTCTCAATACCGACTTTGTCCTGCGAACAGGCCCGTTCGACCATACCACCAAGAGACCTATTTCGGGTGAACACGGTGTGCTTGTTTCTCCTAGTACTCCATTCGCTGTTAAACCACTGTAGCTCAAGAACTGGCAAAAGCGCGTTACGACAAACTTCTTGCAACGACACCTGAGATCCTGATTTCGGGGTCGGACGATCACACTCTTTTCTTGTGGTCACCCTTTGGTTCTTCTGGATCGCACAAGCCCATCGCACGGTTAACTGGACATCAGAAGCAAGTCTCGCACGTGGCGTTCTCGCCGGATGGTCGTTGGGCGGCATCGGCGGGGTGGGACAGTAGTATACGTGTGTGGGAGGGTCGTACAGGCAAGTTCGTTGCAACATTGAGGGGGCATGTCGGTGCGGTATACCGCTTGGCGTGGAGTGCGGACTCGCGGATGTTGGTTAGTGCTAGCAAGGATAGTACGCTCAAGGTGCGCGATGTGGTGTTTTGCGGGAAGCGGTCTTTATTCTTGGCGATATAGATATGGGATTTGAAAACTTACAAGATCAAGACGGATCTTCCGGGACATACGGATGAAGTATATTGCGTTGATTTTGTGGCGGATAAGGTCGTCAGCGGCGGACGCGATCGTATGGTAAAGATGTAAGTGATTTTTGTCCAAGTTTGTGCAACATCTGATACATTTGCAATAGATGGAAGAATTAGACTGCCTCGGGGGATATATGACGATTCATTTTTCATATGTATTTGCATAATTGGATTCTATTTTTAATGTGGGGAAACTCAGCAATATCATAGAGTATCATACATACATTCTATTGAGATTGCTCAATGACACTGACTCGAGCATTGTTTTGGGAAGATAAGCTGAGCCGTTGATTAAAGTATAATCTCGTACAAAGCACAGCAATAAAATTTCTACCCAGGGAGTCCATTCAACCATTTCTCATAATTGAACTGTATCGGACATCCCTCGTTAGATTTTCCATCGACGTAACACTTCTGTCCACGCTCCACATATGCTATGTACTTAGGGAGTGGATCTTCTGGCCATGGCCACTCAGCCATTTCCTCCCCAGCGGCTGTGCGCACCGCATTTGAATAAATCTCAATATTCTTCCGTTCGCCCATCGTGCTCGGCGCCTCCAGCAGCTCCCGACACTGATCGATATATCCTTGATACTCCGCCTCCTCGGTCTCTGAAACAGTAGGGTCGAGAAGACGGATAACCATACCCTCAGTAGAGTACTTGTCAAGCTCAGGCGCACCCGTGGTGCTGTGTTTCTGGTCTGGGCGTAAGGCGGCATTTCCGGATGGTTTATTAATCTGGGCATTTGGACTTGTGGACATCCACTGCCGCATGCCTTGCACGACACTATTATGATCAGTTGAGATTGGCACAGATCGATGGCGATGGGAAAACCTACCTTGGATGCTGTGGCCTATTTCTCCGTCCGTGCGGCTCAAAAGGGCTATGATTCATGTCTTTAGCAGTCTTCCTTGATCACCAAAGATATATTATTCTAGCCGCAGGGATAATCAACGAAACAACGTACCCAGGAAGCTTCAGCGTACTGTTCATCGAATACGCGAAGTGCTTGCCCAAAGACGTGAACAGCAGCGGACGATAATACTCCACCCAAAAGTCTCCTCTGCATTTGACAAATTCCTTCAGCGCAGCATCGCACTGATTCAAAACATATGCAGGCTTGAGATGTTCCTCGTTGAACCACTTCCTGTATCCGCCCCGCACAGGTGGATGTGTAATCGTGCGTTCACCAGCAACGCCAAGGAACAGGTTAATTGCAGTCTGTTTGTCAGCGTCTGTGAATCAAGTCGCATAAGCTCAGGAGGAATAGGAGGAAGGAAAAGTAACGTACCAAGTAAGGAATTGGTGTAGAAGCGCCGGATGTTCTCGATTATATCTCGAGAGTGACTGTTCCAATGCGGCATACGACGATACGTCTCGACGCGGTTAACTAGGGCGCTGCCTGTATATTGCAGCGCGATTGCTATTATTTGTCATGGTCCATGTTACGTTCGGCCTGGCACAGAAAAGAGGTGACTTACTGTCACCATGATCGTGGTACATCTCCGTTAACATATTCACTGCGTCGGAGTCGAAGGCGAGGTTGGGTGTGTCGACAATGCCAAGGGCATACAACTGGTGGCCCAGGGCGCGCTTGCCAAAAACAAACTGAGCCGCATTGGTGCGATCTAGACAGTCTACACAATTGGTACGGCACATTCCATTTTGTAGGAGAATGCTCCGTCGCCATTCTGCTTGCCTGATTTCATGAAGGTGAGCACGAGAACGCTTTGAGGTAAATTTGAGTGACCCACTCGTCCTCAGAGTCCGTTGGGAGGAAATGAGAGTAAGGCTCGGGGCCGGAGTGGAAGAATCCTGTCATCTGGATTGATTCTTCAGCGATATCCTCAAGGTAGCTGATCACGTCTTGAGTTTTCCTACAGAACATCATTTATCCAGTGTTGTATATACGGGCGTATGGCTCCCACTCACTCTTTGTAAGCACGCGACATATCCCAAGCTCGATACACCATCTTCTTGTCCGCAGGGAGGAACTGGTTGAGGTACCTCACACACTGAGTGTACTCGTCAAGAAGTTTGGATTCGCGGGGGACGGGCTCTCGCCGCTTGATAAGGTTGAGGATAGTGATGGGTGCGCCATAACGTTTAAATAGGTCATCGAAGTGTCGTGATGCAGCAGAATAGAATGGATCGACTACGGTGACTGTGCGGGACAACGTGACGAGAAGTATAAAATCAAGAGAAGAACATACTTTCGATGGGCGGCTTTGGAATCATGCTGGTTGTTTCCTGAGCCCAATAGACAGGGATACTACCGCGGTACTTTGTGTTATGAGGTTCAGAAAATCAGGATAATGGGATGACTCACTTGGACATAACTCGTGTAGTTCGGACTTGGTCGGCGGTGGGCGTGTTTACCGGATTGGTCGCGCGTCGCAGGGTAGTAGAAAGGCGTAGTTAGTGCCTCGGCGACGATTTGCTCTGTTTCAACTTCATTTGCTACGTTGCCCTGCATCTGAGATGTCATAAATGAGCTTAATTTGTTAAGAGGAACTAACCTCGGCATTGACACCGCGTTTCAGGTAACGAGCGCCTGCGAAATGGCGGGAGCGTCGAGCAATTAGGGTTACGAAGACGACACGTCCCAAGACTGTGAGTTCTGTGGCGCAATACGTTGATGATATGATAGCAAAGGTGATGAAAAAGCATACTGGCTTGGTCGACATGTCCATGAACTAATGGTAGAAGCCAAGGTGGGCTCAGGCGAGGGAGGTCCTGACCTGCGAAGGTAGAGGCAAGGAGATGGTAATTCCAGGCATATCGGTCATTGAACAGCCATGTACTATCATTGGGACGACTTGATCCTGTAAGATTGTGTTGTAATGTAGATGTAAGGTCATAGGTATAGCTTGGACCGAATGAGCCTTATTTAGTGTGGCCAAGGTTTAAGAATATGCATACCTAAAATAGAAATTCTTTGACATGTCGACTTGCTTGAATATGTTCATAAGACGTTGTTCCTCAGCTGGCTTGTCGATTTTATGGTTGAAACACACGGGTATAATGTCGGTGTTTTCGCAGTGGTAGAGATAATGGCCACCAAGGAGTGCAACGACAGATCGTTTGGAAATAACAATCATGTACCAACCAGCGGTGAATCTAATGAAACCTGGAATTTTCATGATGGGGTTTAGACTTGACGTAGATTCTGGACCCTCCGTACCTGCGAGTCCAAAAACCACCCTCGCTTTCCCCAACCCACCCGATGCGCGGTTCCCGTCATCCAGCATCTTGAGCACGACGCTCATCTCCTTTCCGGTGTACTCTACCACATCTTCAATAATGTCGAGCTCATCCTGTATCGTTCTATTTATCCTGATAATATGATGCCCCGAGTCTGCGGCATTAGAGCCGATGATGTAGAAGTTTCGACGGGTCTCGTAAAGGATGAACTTGGTAAAGGTAGAGTATGAGCGATATAGGGTAGATGCAGGCTGCGGGTTGGTGTCTGAAGCTGGGTCATCCATTCTTATGGTATGGGTTGTAGTTACGACATTACGAGTATCGAGAGCATAAATTGATAATACCACGTGACTGAAGGTGGGATTGAGTTTGAGAATACAAGAAAACGACCGCAATGCGCAACATGTCAGTGCAGCGTATAATACATTTTAACAAGCAATTTATGCTATGCTCCAGTCCAGACAAGGGGAGAATGAGGAGGAAGAGAGGAGGTAATAGTGATAAGGGGTGTCCCGGGGTTGCCCTTACGGCGATTTCGGTGTACTAATGCGAGCAAATGACGTCTAGTCGCCCTAGCGTCTCGCGCAGATCCCAAGAAGCCACACTTGAGCCGGTACAGGCAAATGTAAGTACATGAGACAGTGCTTAGACGGAAGAAAGAAGGTAGATAGGGGCAAGTGGAACATGAGGAGCGGCTTGAGAAATTTCTCAAAATGAAGTATGTGGACGATGCGTAAGTGCTTATGAGTGGGGAATGCAGATTACATTAGTCCAAACATATCATACACAAGCTTGTGAGGACAGACGGTTATCATACCATTTATTTGTTCGACATCAGCACCTCACTTCTTCACTTCCTCACATTCTGCTCCCTCCCCTGTATCTATACCAACGCCTGCACCTGCAGCACACGCGGCGGCGGCGCCCGCCCCCTGCTGCTTTTGCCCTTCCACCCCCTGCTGCCCGCCTTCCATCCCGAATCCAAACACCTTCCCCAGACTCATCCTTAGCGCATCATACACAGCCTGGTGTGGGGCGGGGTATATCGAGTTGACAATGTGTTTGTCAATGAGCCCCGAAAGGGGAGAGAAGGTGTATGTTGATGTGCTGGATGTGGTTGGTGAGTGAGGATGGGCAGAGGGAGAGGAAGAAGAAAGGAGAGGGGACTCACACTTCCCACTCCGCCGGCGCACCGCTCACTCTTGACGTGCCCGTGACACAGAACCCCACGACGAGGCTTTTTTCCCTCGAGCTCCCTCTTCTGTCCTTGGAGTTTTGACTCTGCCATGGCGTCGGTTCAGGCATTGTAGGCCCAGATGGTGGCGTTGGTGCAGGCATGGGTCCAGATGTGGGTGAGTGTGGGGTGTTGACAGTACATTTTACAAGATCGAGTTGAAGATCGACATATAGAGCATTGAGAGTGTGTCGAATGAACACTGCGGATGCTAGGTACAGTGGTAGACCTACCCAGTCCCCTTAATTGTCAATCCCAAAAATAACAAAGGAGAGACAACGCACCCTCAACATGCAACGTCGCAGGGAACGGCGGTGGCAGCGCAACAGGGGGCCTATAACACAGACCGACCTTGGGACTATATATCCCTTCGATATCTTCATCCCCGTAGACCTGATAATCCAACGGGTTCGCGTTGAGTATTGGGATAGATCGAGACTTAGCTGAGGATCTGGGTGTTCCCGTTGTCTTGTCCATGGAGGTTACGAGACCCGTTAGGAAAAATTCTGGGAGGGTCTGTTGGAGGACATAGATGGCACGCCCTTGCTGGCCCCGGTAAGCGAAGAAGAGAGGGAAAAGAAGCCATATGCGTACCTGTGCGGATTTCCCAGTCCTGGTCAGAGATATGTGGAGACTCGTGGCGCTGAGGGGGCTTCAAACTCGTGTTCGAGTCGGGCGGTCTGTTTGAACGTAGGCCAAGTTCGGAAAATGGGTCGTGGTTGTGTTTTGGGGATGGTTGGGCTACGCAGAGAGGAATCGTGCGGTGATATAAACGTGTACTAAGACGCAACGCAGATCTAGAAGAGGACTTGGGAACGAAGGATCTACATGCTACCTGCATTGACGCTCGTCGTCGTCGTCGTCGTCGTTAAGGGTCAAGTGGGTTTGAATTAAGTCACCCCTCGGCCCGTCCTCACTGCCGTACTTCGGCACCATTCTCTCCCTTAGCCGCGAGGGCGAACACCTTACAACGGGTCCCACAATGCGCAATATTTCAGTGCTACCCGTGCCGGAGTTCAGTACGGGGATATGCGTGAGGGAAGACGAATTATGACGAGTCTTGAAAGCTTGACGCGCGTACGGCGTGCAGCGCCGGCGAATGAGAATTTCTTTGATTTCTTTGCCCGCTCGTTGACCACGAATGCATGACTCCTCGATTAACGACTCTTTTTAGACCGAGGGCGACAAGCTTATATTGACGTATTTCAAACCTTTGCAAGAGGCCAAAAGAACTATGGGAATCAAAGAAACTTCATCACAGTAAGTAATGTCTCATTCATCATTCCTTAAGCCTCTCCTTTCCACTGCGACACTGGGATGCAATCGCCCACAGGTATGCGAGATGCTGGATATCGCTCCCCGGCTACTTCCGCAGCTTCCACCACCAGACGAATAGCTTTGACATCCTCCGGTGCCAGGGTGATTTCTGCAGCGAGCGCATTTTCCTCAACACGGTCGATGCTGCGAATGCCGGGGATAGGAATGACTGCCGCACCCGTAGTGAGTAGTGCAGTTCTCAAGAGTCTTGTTGCAACGTGGACGTACAATTGGGATGCTCTGCAAGAATCCAAGCGAGAGTTATCTGGCTAGCTGTGGCTTTGTACTTGTCTGCGAATTTTTGAAGCTCATCAACAATTTTCAGGTTCTTGGGGAAGTTTTCCTCTGAAAATCTGGGCAATGTCCTCCTACCATCTTTTTCGGCAAAGTCGGCGGGAGATTTGAATCTACAGCATTAACTTCATTACCAAATGGCTGACTTGGGCCTGTATTTCGACGTACCTTCCAGTGACCAAACCTCGAGAAAGCGGGGAATACGCGACTACAGCCATACCCGCCTCGTTGATAGCGTCTGCAAACCCAGTCTTCTCTACATAAAGTTCAAAGGGGCTGAACTCCATTTGTGCTGCAATGATCTTCTCTCCAAGTCCCGGAACTGCCCTTGCTCGCTTCAAGGTTGCAATACTTGGTTCTGAAAGGCCAATCCATTTTATCTGCCCGCTCTCGACAAATGGCCGCAAGGTCTCAATTACGATCTCAATCGGGACCTCGGGATCAACTCGGTGCTGGTAGTACAGGTCGATGTAGTCCGTTTGGAGCCTTTCCATCGACCTCTTCAGCTGTTGAACAATGTACAAAGGCTTGCTGTTGGGCTTGTATTCCGTTTTGGCTGGGTCAAATGCACCGAACTTGGTAGCAAGGAATATCTCAGAACGACGGCCGGTCTCAGTAAACCACTTGCCAATCAGCTCTTCGCCTGTCCAAGATCGAGGTCAGGGTATGCACGGTTCGGCGTAGCTATGATGTGCTTACTGTGCCCATAGATATCAGCAGTGTCCCAGAATGTCATTCCACAATCGGCCGCGTAAGTAAGCATTTCGAACGAGACCTTGTCATCGTTAGCCCCGTAGATGGCACCCAGAGCGGCACCCGAACCCATCCCTGACCAGGAAGTGTTTAGGGATTTATGGTCCGTACGAGGTCCATTCAATCGACCCACCCATGGTTCCAAGACCGATAGCGCTGACATATGGTCCATTCTTTCCCAGGTTGCGCTTGCTCAGAGGCATCTCTGGACTATGCTGACTGTTGACGGATAAGTGATTAGTCTTTTATATAAATGTCAGAACTCGATCACCTGATTTATGTACGACAAGATTATTTATGCTCATAACCACACAAGCCTTGCACGGCAAGCGACTCATGTTCACGGTGCCGAATTCATAGCTTCTTGTGGAGAAACAAATCGACATAGATCATAAGAGCTTCTAGAACAGACGCATGTCACTTGATCATTTTATGCCCCTGACTCCCACGACTACATGGCTCATGACCGTTCATGACATACACAATGAATATCGCGTGATATTCATTGTTCCCCCCGCCAGTCAGACAAGGGAATGCAGTCACCCTTGGGCATTATGAAGGATGGGTATCTTTCCCCTTCCACTTCTGCTGACTCCACGACCATACGGATAGCTGTGACATCTTCTTGCTCTAACGTGATTTCTGCTGCATGCGCATTCTCTTCGAGACGCTGGACGCTGCGAACACCGGGGATGGGAATGACTAATGAAATATTGATACTTTCAGATTCTTGACAGGGAAAAAAGCACGTACAGTTGGGATGTTCTGCCAAAATCCATGCAAGCGTGATTTGGCTCGTTGTGGCATCGTATCTATCTGCAATCTTCTGCAGTTCGTCATTAATCTTGAGATTCTTCGGGAAGTTCTCCTCTGAAAATCGGGGCAGGTGCTTCCGGAAATCGTCATCTGGGAAATCCGCAGCGGATTTAAACCTGATTGAAGCAATCAGGCCATTTAGATACAAAAGTAAGCTAACAATAACATGCCTTCCAGTGACCAGACCACGCGCAAGAGGCGAGTAAGCTACGACTGCCATGTCCGCCTCGTTGATGGCGTCAACGAATCCGACCTTCTCAAGGTAAAGGTCGAAGGGGCTGAACTCCATTTGTGCTGCGATAATCTTCTCGCCAATGCCTGGAACCGCTCTGGCGCGTTTCAGAGTGTCAATGCTGCACTCTGACAAGCCGATCCACTTGATTTGTCCCTTTTCAACGAAAGGCCGCAAGGTTTCAAGAACGATTTCGATGGGAACATCGGGGTCGACACGGTGTTGATAATAGAGGTCGATGTAATCCGTCTTGAGCTTGGTAAGGGATCTATTAAGTGCCTTAATGATGTAGGAAGGTTTGCTGATAGGTATCACGCCAGTAGACTCTGGGTCGCGGGCACCGAATTTAGTAGCGAGAAAGATCTCTGACCGGCGGCCCGTCGTCGCGAACCATTTTCCAATAAGATCTTCACCTGAACAGAGGTCAAATCAAAACATCCTTGTTTTAATGATAGGCCTACTATGGCCATATATATCCGATGTATCCCAGAAGGTCATCCCTCGATCGGCGGCATATGTCAACGTGTCGAAAGACTGTTTCTCGTCACTTTTGCTGTATATCAACGCGCCCATTCCTGAACGATGTCAATCAGCATCAGAGACAGAGAAAAAGTCAACCGACCCATGGTTCCTAGGCCAATGGCACTGACAGTTGGTCCATTGTGTCCGAGCTTACGAGTGGGGATGGATTTGAGAGACATAACGGAATAGAGGATGTCTTTGACTGTAGCAACATTATAACCATAAAATATGCCCCCATGTATCGGAGTCCAGTCTTTCTGCCGAGAAGACGCGTACGCACAGCTGCAATCAATATCTCTATCACCAAGGATTGAAGCATGTGGATATGCCCCCACGTATCGGAGTCCAGTCTTTCTGCCGAGAAGACGCGTACGTATCATAGCTGCAATCAATGTCTATATCACCAAGGGATTGAAGCATGTGTGAAGACATTCAAGGATATTCTGAGCGACGGGACCTGAGCTTCTGCGTGACCTCATCCTGCCTCAAGTCCTGTATAGTCCTTGAGAGATTGAAGGACGTGGTAGCCACTAAGCAATATATTTCAGAGGAACATGGATGGTCATGTGTGGAAATCCGCGCCGGCGCCAGAGTCATGTGAGGCTTTAACCGTGTGAAAGTCCACACTCTGCATGGACCACCACCAGCCCTACCATGGGGCAGGTGAATTCTTCTACGGCGCTCAGTCTTCAACGTTATCTCATCCTTCTCTAAGTCCTATTTCTCCTGACCACCAACGACCAATTTACTATCTCTATGACCAATGCTCAGTTCAACCTGAGACTGCGCTTATCTCCTTTCAGCGGCCTCCGAGTCCTTGGCATGCTTCTCCCCTCGGCTTCAGACCAGATCCTAGTGGTTGGTATACCCAAGTCTCGTCGTCTTCAGGCTCCTCTGCTGTCAATGATATTGCTCCATTTTTTAACCCTGGGCCTTCGAGATCCCCTCAGCAACCAGCTTCCCTTCCCGCCCCTGAAAGCACACCACAAAGCGGCATCATTATTCATGACTTCTGGAAAGGCAGATTCGCTCCGTTTCCGGGTTTTAGTTCGCAGCCTGGTCACCTCCCAGCTAGAGATCGTGTCCATGTTAACATCACTCATTCTAAAACCACTACGATATCTTCCAAAACCACATTTCAGCTACATCCTCCTGGGTCTTCTATGACTCTTCCTATTACTCCTGAATCTTCCTCTTCTTCCTCTAGTGAAACATCAATGGAAACCCAAAATGTAGGGTTTCCGTGATGACTCTCACCATCTTGACTTCTGATCACTTTTCCCTCTCAGGTTTTTCAATTTGATAAATATGTACGTTACAGCAATATCTATCGAAGAGCAGAGGTTAAAAGCCCTACAGGCGGATATTTTTGTACCCCAGTATCTAAAAGACATCCAAAAACAACCACATAACCTTTTGCCCCTTTCTCCTGTACCTGTATTTCCATCTCTGTCGTATATTCGTTCATTTCTTCTCCCTGATCTTATAGAAGACCTTTCCGTGCCTCGTGCTGTTACTATTCTTTCTTCGCCTCCACCGGCCGAATGCCCTCCTCTGCAATCAAAAAGTTATCATAGTCATTGGCAGACCCTTCTCGCTTGGGAGCTCGACCGTTCTGCCCTCGAAAAAGAAAAGTTTGTGTTGTGGAAGGTTGGAATTAGAATTGGCATTTGGGTTGACGCTGAATTTGTTCTCACTGTCCCTGGTATTCGCGAAAATTATCCACGTCTTGAAATTGGCGACCTCGTTCACCTTCGTGAGGTATACGAGAAATATCAGAGAGGTAGTGGCATGGCTTTCGAAGGCAGAGTTACGGCGTTGCGTAAGAGAGAAGGACTCGTTCGTGAGTGTCTTGCAGTTTCGTCTTTACAGCGCATCTGAACAATTGCTAGACCTGTACAGTCCCAGCCTCAAACATCATATTCTTCATGTACTACCACCAAACCCCAAAACTACAGATGGCATCTATACGCCTGACGATGCGTTACCCTTTTTGTTTAATATATCTTTCATTGCTAACGCACGCCCGTCGTTCATAATGGAGACGGCGTCAGCCACTATGGGTGCAGCACTAGCCGTTGCCAATCCCGATAATCTTGCTCGACGCTGGCTTTTTCCCGAAACCGACGATCTCGCAAGCTATTCGGCAGTTTATTCTGTCGATCGTGCTTTTCGTGACCAAGATTGGGTTGATCAAGGTCTGAATCCGGAGCAAAGGGTAAGGGAATACACATCACAACTTGCTTCTTGACTCATGGGACTGGGAGGATAGTTGGCAGCATCCTCAGTCGCGCTGCATCAGTCACCCGTGCCCTATCTCATCTGCGGCCCACCTGGAACGGGCAAAACAAGGTATTGAGATCTATCTTTGGCGGCAGTTTGATTCCGATTGCATCTTTCTAGGACTGTTGTCGAAACTGTTCTGCAGATCCTTCGTCTTCAAACAGAGGCGTGCATCCTTCTTTGTGCGCCATCCAATCCAGCTACTGATACGCTCGTTCTTCGCCTCCGACCCTTCTTGCAGCCTCACGAAATGCTTCGTCTCAACGACCCGAATAGGACCTTTGCCGAAGTTCCCATCAAAATCACCCAGTACTGCTGTACGTTTCATTTTTTCCTCATGAAGTTGCAGCCTCATTCGATTACAGATATCGAAGACGACAAGTTCTCTCTCCCACCCTGGAAGACTCTAATGAAATACCGGGTAGTTATATCTTCATGCCTAGATGCAGGCATACTAGTCGCGGCACATTGTACCAACACCGCATTGATGCGCATGGAAGGGGAGGTGGCACACGCCCTGCACCCCCATCGCCTACCAAAATATCATGTTACACCTCATTGGACGCACTTGATAATTGACGAGGTCATTGATGTGTTGTTTGCACCATCTTTATCTTCACTGATAGATAGGTGCTTTTCGTAGGCAGCGCAAGGCTCTGAACCAGAGCTTTTGATTCCTATCTCCGTAGTTGTCACTCCGGTACCTGCCGTGACACCGTCAAGCATTTCGAAAGAGGTGGCAACACCGATGCTTGCGCCTCAGATCGTACTTTGTGGTGACCCCCAGCAACGTGTGTGGTGATCATTGCTTTTTTTAAGACATTGACGGACCTGACATCTGGTCGTGGCTGGTGTAGTCGGGCCTATCGTCACTTCAGACAAAGCTAGGACGGGGGACCTCGACATGTCTCTCCTGGAGAGGTTGTTTGAACGCCCGTTGTATGCAGACCATGCGCATGTCAGATCGAAGGGCGTTCCCAAGCCGATATCCGAGGTTTTAAAATTCATACCTTTTACGAATTTGGTCAAGGTATGGTACGGACTAAGTATACCCAACTGGGTTCATCGCTCACTTTTTGTAGAATTATCGCAGCCATCCAGCGATTCTAATGCCACCCTCGTCATTATTTTATGACGACTCTTTGGAGCCGTGCGCCACAAATGGAACGATATCATGGACCGGGCTCAAGAACCCTGAACTGCCAGTAATGTTCTTTGGACACGATCTTTTGGAAGAATGTGTCGATGAGGTACAGGCCCTAAATCCACCTCGTTGCCTCCGCTCACTTTCCTCTGGGATACTTAGAGGGCTACGTGGTATAATAAGGGCGAAATTGACAAAATCGTGGAAATAATTATGTCTTTGATGCAAGAAGCAGAGACCTGTAACCCACCTCTCCGTCCCGCCGATATTGGCATCATGGCGCCATGGAGAGAGCAGGTCTGGAGGCTGCGTGAAAGGCTGAGGAATGAAAAACTTAGCGCGATCGATGTCGGCACTGTCGAAGTTTGTCCACATTCAGTTTCTTTCAGTTTAGATGACAGGTGAATTCGTCACTCATAGGATTATCAAGGCAGGGAAAGTAGGGTTGTTATCATATCATGTGTTCGTTCAACTCCGCGCTTCTTAGAGGAAGACAAAGCAAAAGGTCTCGGATTAGTGTTCGAAAAGAAGAGGTATTTATGAGCTTCTTTATGTCCTTGCCTATCGCTATATGCTAATCTCAGGATGAACGTCGCAATTACTCGAGCAAAGGAACTTTTGGTCGTGATTGGCAATGGTTCCATACTAAAGCGGGATCCGTATTGGAAAGGGTTTCTCGAGTTCTCTGTCCGTAACAAACTGTGAATGTGTTTTATCACAGCTACTTTGTCAATGTGACCTCTTTCAATTATAGATACGCAGGGCCAGACCTGGATCTGGAAATGAGCGGGAACTATGTATCCCGGCTGGAGTACGTGTAACGCAATGAGCGTGGCTACAACTGGCTCATGAAGTATTACTATCACCACGTTTCCTAGATCAAGATACATCGAGACTCAGGCAATGGAGTCGGAGGAGGACCGAGGTGTTATCATCGCGGGTGGCTTAGCGCGAGAACTTCTGTCCGGAATCTAGCCTTTTCAGTAGGACAATTTTGCGGGGCAGACTGTGTCCGGTTTTTTAAAGGAATGTGACAATGTCACTCACCTCTACCTAGAGCGTTCCGCAGTTTCGTCCGCAGCTTGCACCCGATCGTAACAATTATCTGTGTGCTGCACCGAGGTCACATTTCTGATTTCTACCGAATTCGTTGAGGTTCACTTTTAATCTGTCCACCATGAAAATGGAATGAAGTTACCTGTTCAGTCCGTGAAGGTCGTTGTGTACCTCCCCCCAACCATATCTGCGAGGCTCCGCTATGACTACGCGGATCATTCTGGTGATTTCTCACCGGGAGCATTTTCTTAAGTCATTCGACATCCAACTTATTAGTTATAGAATCACAACAAGCTACAAGACAGATATGTAGGCGTTTTCCTGATCTTGTGAAACAAGAACTGACTATGACTGAGCTTGTTTTCGGTCAAGTTGCATTTTATTCTCAATTTCAAGATTTCGGCCTATCAAAACGCGTATCTCTATATGTTCAGGACTACACCGCCACTGCAACTTTTACTTTCTCTCCACTGAATACTACATAACACAGGATCGTTCCAAATGGGGCTGCCTATCGTTGTAAATAAACAAGCACAGACACGCAAAATATGAGCAATCGATAAGAGTACTTTCCCCCTAGTTGACTTGCCTAATACCAAGATCTCTAGGACTGCCTCCCATTCCAGTTGGCAAGAGAACTATACGACGAGATGGTACTCGTAGGTGCATTCTCTACAAAATGAGGAAATTCAGCAAGCATAATTTTGTCATGAAAGGGTGACATTCACGCTGTATGGTCGTAGATCCATGATGGAAATTATTCGTTGTGGTTTGAGAATTTGCGGAATTTGCAGCTGGGCCACCTAAAGCACCAGCAAGGCTACTATCATGTGAAAGTTGCGATGAGTGTACAGGTGCTTGAATAAGAGTTGTGAAGACCAATTCGGAACATGAAGTCTGTCCTTACGGTGCAGAGGATTGTGGTATCTGTACTTGCCACGTTGCAAGAGGATTGGGGCCACGGATAGTGGCACGGGAGCGGCAGAACTTCCCGTCAGCAAGATGAACAGTGCAATGATAACGTTCCACTTGAACATGTTTTGGCAAGCGCAGCTTGACTCGAGGGCAATGGATGAGAATGGAAGTGGACTGACCAGCAGCTGAGGAAGATAAAACCAAGGTCGCTTGTTTTTATAACAACAGGTAAGCGGTGGAGTATTGACGTACTGATATTGCTGCGGTTCATCATAAACTTTGTCTCAAGGAGAATACCATCGTAACAGCACGCCTTTTGAGTTACCAGGCTTGTTTAGTTGTTTACGGTCTGACACCCTGCCAAGGCTTGGTAAACACAGCCCGCCATCGATCATCACGACGGTTACTACATACTCAGCTTCGTTTCCCTCCTTCTTCATCGTCTTATTCTTTCGCCTCTGGAAGGTCTTTCTCTAATCCTTTCTCCGCCTGAAACATGTCTTTCTTTGCATCTCTTCTCCTGTTCCCTGCGCTCGCAAGTCGAGGTCTGTAACTTCTTATTGATGGCTGACTATATGCCAATCCCTCCCACTGTCTGCTATGGTAGTCCTAGCCAGCTTCAGCGTTACTGTTAACTTGCCCAACAAGAATGTGACTCTTCTCGCATCTCAGCTTCTCATCAATTTTCCAGACAGCATGAACAGCCTTGTGCGTCCTTTCACTCCTTCCTGTTCTATTCTTGAAGCTCTGATGGTCTCTAGTGTAATGCTGACTGCAGTCGTACAAACCGAACGCTTGGAGGCTGCGCTAATGATGCCAATTGTCTCTGCAACGTTACCAACGCTGCTGATTTTCATGACTGCGAGCAGTGTCAGTTCACTCAACTTGTGGAGACCAACCAGAAGATGGATGATTTCCGGATCGGGTCGCAGGCTGTGCTAAGTGGTGTGTTGTCTGGTCACCTTTAACACCTTTAGATGATCCTGATCATGCTGGATATTGATGGACCCATACCAGGTTACGTAGCGAGCTGCAAGAACCTGGCTAATGTCACTCTTACTGCCAATCAGACAAAGCTGATGCTCCCGGAAGACTGGGACGGACCATTCGTTGCTGTTCTTCCTATTGGTGGCATCGTAATAGCTGTTGGATCTGCTGTCGTCCTGGGCGTATCGGCACTCTTCATCTTGTCAAACCTGTAGAGTATCCAGATGATAGATTAGTGTTTATTCGATAAGCATAATCGGAGTGGGATTTTTGTATATAAGTAATTGAAGTAATTTGAGATGTCAGATTGCCTGTGGTCAAGAAATTTTGCCACAAGCATTGCACCCTTTGTGCAACACGGCAACATAGCTTTGAAGATGATGTCTCCCCGTCGATGACTTGGGCTAACCAGTTATAGTCCAGGTGTATGTCACAGCGAGGAAGATCGTTGTCGTAATAAATATCGTCGCCCATGTCGTTTGCCTGCAAAGCACCACAATGCAGTGTTGCACCGGTGACCGGGTCAAAACCCGGTCGGATTATTTGGGTCAGTCAGGCCGTCAAAATGACTGTCACTGACCCATGGTCAGTGAGCCTTTTCTTGAAAAATGTCAAAATAATATATTTAGCTACCTACTCATCACTTGGAACTTCAATTGGCTCCGAGGCTGTCGCGTGGCTTAGTGGAATGTCTCCCAACATAAAGTAAACTCGACTGACCCAGATGGCAGTGGATTGACCCCCAGTAGTGGCAATATCCTGGCATGAAGCCTTTGAGCCCAAATTTGATTATGGGTTGGGAGAAACATCATGAGTGCGCAGTTACTGACCCTGGTGATTCCAGGACAGAGGGGGGTATCCACTGACCAGATGGGTTGGGTTTACTTTATGTTGGGAGACATTCCACTAAGCTTACTTTATGTTGGGAGACATTCCACTAAGCCACATGGCTTAGTGGAATGTCTCTCAACAGAGGCTGTTCCAGTGCATGTCTGCAAGCTTTGTACACCCTCCCCTGACTCCTTCTGCATGCCTATCTGGCTCAGTAACTCATAGAACTGTAATTCTTCTCGATAGTTCCGTATTGCATGCACTCAAACCAGCCATCTGTAATCAACTAATTGAACAGCTGTGCAATTTGATGGGATGTGTCTGCCTGAAATTACAATCTGACCTGTGAAATATGAGTAAATCTGAGAAACTGAGACATCCTGAGATCTAGAATAGATCAAGGCCTTTCTTCTTGGTTTTCTTGTCCTCAATATTGTCAATTTAGTTGTGTTTATCTTCTTGCTCATGTAATCAGACTACACCCATCTGTCCTCAATACTATGAGCTAGTGCATGGGGCTAGCTCATTGGTGGCTTCACCCCCAAACCCCTGACTGAGACTCAGCTCTAACTTTGCTGCACTCAGTTTGGGCTTTGACATCCAATTCAATGCTTAGTCCCAACTCCAACTTTGCTGTGCTTAGTTAGGGCCTTGATTTCAAAACTCAATGCTTAGTCTTGGCCCCCACTTCACTGTGCTCAGCTAGGGCCTTGATCTCAGAACTCAATGTTTAGTCTGGGCTCAAATGTATATCAGTAAACCAGTCTCTAACCTGTGCCTTTGGCATGGGTCTTTCTTATATGTATTATTTGTGCAGTCCATACAGAACATTGCAATTACAGTGCTACTATCAAAGTATAAAACTATCAAGTACTAAAATTCCTGGAAGTCAGTAAAAATATTTCAATCTGTTAATAGCAATACTCACATTTGTAAACCACCCAGGACTTCTTGATAAACAATATTTGCTGTCTTTCCTGATGTATTGTCTAATGACAAAATTACCTTAATATGATTGCCAAATGTGCATCAAGGCAGTGCAACATAAAGTTGTTCATGTAAAAATACAGAGGACCAAAGATCCAATCCAATATGCTTGACTAATTGGCCTTGTAATTTATTGACAGTCATTGCAAATGCCAATCTAACAAAAAATTGTCTTCTATGCAACAAAATTGGAAGATCTTCTTCAGAAGCATCAATATTGATACATGGAAGAAAAACAGACAATCTTGCAAATTTGGCATCACTAGTGATAATGTAACATCTCAGAACATGATGGCCAATATCAGTTACAATCAATCTTGTGCCATTGCAAAGACCTTTAGATGGATCCAGATTTCCAAGAGGCATAACTGGAGTGCCAGCTTTTAAAGCTAATTTGGCTACTTGCTGTTAGGGAGTTGAGATATTCTATAGGACATGGAGGAAGTGTTGCTTGTTTCAGTGTGTACAGAATCCGCACTCTGCATAAATTTTTCTTGACTTGAAAATTTTTCAAGAAAATCTGAATTAATTTCATCCACATCAGAATTTTTGCATGAAATGATTGTTTGATCAAGATAATATTGATCATTATGATGATGTGCAATGTTAGGATAGTAGATGCAATCAATCCTTTAACTGAGTTGTTACACATCATTGTCTCTTGAATTTGAATTGTTTCTCCAGGTCCAAGATTTCATCCAGCACCAATATCTAATAGCCAATCTGCATGAGTAATATTTTCAGGAGTTTGTTCCAGTCACATGTTATGAACTAAATAGAACACTTCAATGCTGTTCCATAATTTTCTTTGCCAAGAGAAGCAGCAATGATTTGTTGTCTCAATCCTCTTGCGATGACTGGCAGTGTTTAGCAAGAATCTCCTCCAAAGACTATAGTAATTCCACTAAATGTAAGATCATTATCTAGAACATCTCTGCAAGCATGATCCACACAGTAAACAGCATTTTTATATTGCATTGGAACTTCATCCCAGATTATAAGTTTTACCTATAATAAGACCTCATGCAAATTTGTTCCTCTTTTGATATTTGCCACTGATGCATCAAGAGCAGGAATTGATATTTTAAAGTGTGATAGAGCAGTACAACCACCTTCAAGCAATAAAGCTGCAATTCCAGATGATGCCACACATAATGCAACATGTCTATTAGAATGAACAGCTGCAGCCAAAGTATTGCAAATGAAAGTTTTACCACATCCACCTGCACTGTGAATAAGAATCATTTTTCCAGAGTTGTTATTGACAGAACTCATGACTACATCAAAGACATGTAATTGCTTGGCATTGAACTTGGCTTTATTTTCATTAACTCTTCTTTTTAATGCTTCAACATCACAATTCAGTCTGTCATGTAAGAGCCAGTTGTCAGGAATATTATTCAACATTTCATTTGTGGAAGGTCCTGTAGGCAAAGGAATATTTGGGAAGTGTCAGGTTCTGCTGACCTCAGGGGCTCAGATCCACTGGGCAAATCCTTGCTTGGCAGACACAATGTCCTATATGTATATGCTCCAGCAAGCTCTAGACACAAGGAACTGAGGAAATGGGGTTTAAGAAGTAATCTGAGTAAGTCCAGGAAACTCTGGGGAGGTGCAAGGGGTAGTGCAAGCAAGGGGTGAGTGCCAGGGCATAAGGTACAAGTTCTGGGAGCAGCTATCAAGAAGGGAGGTGATATTGGGGTCATGTGAGTAAAAGGAGCAGGACTAGGGGTTGAAGGAGGATCAGGCATAGAGTGATTGGGCCTTGTGGATAACTTGGAATGGGGTCTGAGCAAGTATGTGGGGTTGTGGGGAAAAGTACAGGAACATAGAGATAGAAATGGAGGCTAGAGGCACAGAAATGGGAAGAGGCAAGACAAGACAAGCAAAAATAAGAACAATAATGAGAACAAGATGAGATGAGACAAGACAAGACAAAACAAGAACAAAAACAAGATAGAATTGAGAGTTACAAAAAACTGGAAAAACAAGACAAAGTGAGACATTAAAGTAATATCAAGACTACTGTAACTGATATCACTATACAACTTAAATATTGATGGGGGACCTCCTCTGGGACTGCAGGCCTAAGGTTGAGGCTCATTGGGGCCATGTGAGTCTAACAGGTGTTGGTTCTGATCTGGTGGGCAGGTTGCAGTGATACTTTGATGCAGATCTGTCAGGTTCTGCTGACCATGAGGGCTCAGCTGTACTGGATGACTCCTTACTAGGCAGTGTCAGGGGACTGCCTATACTGGACCCCCTAGTTTGTTTCCTTTGTTCCAAGCCCATCTTTCATTGCCATCCTCCCATCTTCTGGTGACAAATACTTTCAACCCATGACTACCTTTTGGT